>JAQMYG010000023.1:6095660-6110660 GCA_030014215.1 Clariallabes teugelsi | reverse complement strand
TTATCTATATGTCTTTGGACTGTTGGAGTAAACTGGAATACCCAGAGAATACCCACCAAGCATGGAGAGAAAACACAAAATCCATGCGGGAATCGAACCTGGCCAGAAATCGAACACGGACCCTGGAGGTTCAAGGCAACAGCGCCAACCACTAAGCCGCCTTTCACCAGTTTACTGGTATATAATTGATAATCAGTGTTATTTAGTTCACCTGATATAAACTCTAGTTGGATTTTTGACTCTGATACAAACCTAAATGGGTTTTTCTGTTGTATAACCCGCTTACACCTCGACTGCCGAAAAATACTACTCCTGTGACATCACATTTTCAGCAGTATATTTTGCTTTGTGTAGTTAAATAGCCAATGCAATTATGGTGTAATGCTGTGGCACATACAAATGCAGGAGTCTTTCCAATTTGATTTAAAGAGTGACTTACATATTACAATTCTACGTCTATTAATAATTGGCTGTGCATCAATATCGATGCCAAAAAGAGAATATGAAAACAATTAACTCCATCCATCCATCCATCCATCCAAGATTCCACACTAACTGCACTGTAAACCGTATGAGTTCACTGGAAAAACTGATTGCTTTCTACAGCTGACTGATTTGACTTTACATTAATTAACTTGTTTTTTTTTGTTGTTGCTACGTTTACTTAGATCCTTTAAGTTGAAATAGCTACTTAAGTTTTTATCATTTTTGTCAAAGCCACCGGACATGGGAAGAACATACAGTACATGTGAAACCCCAACCAGACAGTCACCTGTCACCAGGATCGAGCATAGGATCCTTAATAGCTATGAACTAATAACTAATAGCTGTTTAGTCATGATCGTTCCTTATCTGGATTTTATAAATCTGTACAACTTTTCCATGATTAAGATTTAGATTGTTCACTGTTTGTTAACTAACAGAATTTTAGTTTAGTGAACGAACTTTTTTTTTTTTTTTAGATATTTGAAAGAAGGGTAAAGTTTTGGTCTAGGTTAAATCTAATATTTGAGAAATTACCTGCTTAATTCAATTAAAATTTAATCATAACAAGTTCTTTATACAATGTTCAGTCACACAGAATTCTCAGAAATGAATGCATATGATTAATGATCAATTATTTTATTTTATTATTAGTTTCACTGATATGGTACAATGTGATTCCAGATCTCATCTCTGGTCCTGTTGAAATGATGCATTGTTGTTGTTGTTGTTTTTTCACACAAGTGAAATAACCAAGAAAAACATAGAACATGGATGGAATGTTTGCAATACACACTTTCTCAACTTGCAGATCCAAGCTCATCAACAACGTCATTATCATCGTTGATAATTGGATCCTCCAAAAAAGATAATGTATTTTGCATTCATCAATCATAATCTGTATTATTATAATTAAATCAAATGTGCATCTGTGTGGATGCTGATAGCATGTGTGTGTGTGTGTTTAATTGAGAAAGAATATTGATCATGGCCACGACTAAACTCTTCATTGGAAAAAGTGATCTTTACCATGTTCCAGGGATAAGTTACTGACAAGTTGCACTTTGAGCTCAGAATTTCTTTCTATTGGTGAGCTACAGTACAACCACGTAACCAGATACACAGGCATTTATTTTCTTTATTTCTTTATTGTCAAAGGGAAAGGTCCATGTATCAAGGCTGACAGCCAAGGAGATAAAACAGAGCAAGTCATTTGAAACAATTGCTTCTAGATACGAGTGAGCATGAAAAAGAACTTATTGCTACAAATTAAGCTTTTAATCCTCTGAAATGTCAGAGATCCAAGATTTATATTTCTCACTCTAGCAGCTAAAGTTGAATGCAAAGTTATCGTCTCTTATGGTTTACTTAATAAAATTATCCATCAGTCGATCATGCACTGAAATTAAAGATTAAAAGCACCGCGACACTAACCATGATAAAATTGGTAACTGAAAATAAAAAGAATAAAGGAAGGAACACAAAATGAACTGCGGGTATATTTTGGAATAAGACAAGAATCTAAACCACATGGCAAAACGTACAGAAAAAACAACACACTATTCAGGATCTTGGCCCAAAGGCTTGGTCTTATGTTACTTTGACGTCTCGGGTACATACTGTTCCTTGAGTTTGTGACCTCCAGTGTACGCAGCTGCTCTCCCCGCCCCCCCCACCCAATGACGTTATAGCCTTCACCTAGAAGGGACATACATCCTCCGATATGTGAACTCTGTACTCATCTTTGCTGAAGGAGCGTCTGAGGACAGAGCTTGCAGTCATGTAGTGACAAGATCCCTCGGGCAGTGTGTACATCATCCACCGGAGGAATCCATGCAATTTGGGCATAGTGGAAAGACCACTGAAACTCCCTCAAGCGGAGAAAGTGGGGATGGAAAAACTACCGATCGTGCATTGATAATGATGGATAATTGCTGAAATGTACAATGTAAATGCTCTCGTGCTGAAATGGAGAAGAGTAAGTACGGCACGACACAATGCGGAAAAAAGGTGGAAAATGAATAACGTTCCAAAATAAAAGGGATAAAAGTACCATTGCACTCTGGTGTAGATCTTTCTTTGCGTATAATATGTCCTTGGGTGATGTGGGGCAATGCTTGCTCAGTGCGTTAAAGAGTTACTGATTGGAAGGTCAGCGGTTTGAACCTCAGCACCGTCAGGTTGCTGCTGTTGGGCCCTTGAGCAAGGCCCTTAACTCCATCTGTGCTGTACAAAGGTTGGCCCTGTCTCTAGCCCCAGGGAATGAACAAAAAGCTGGAATAGGTGAAGAATAAAGATTTTCACTGTGCAGTAATGTATACTGTATGAACAAATAAAGGCTGAACTTAATGTGTTATTCCTTCTGACACCTTCAGAGATTCCCAACAGTACGCAGCAGTTACTAAACATCTAAAAATCATATAAAAAGTTAATCAAAAGCATTCAGACTTTAAATAAAAAAAGAGAATAAAAATATTTCCAATATTCACAGTGACATCATGGAAGCAGGTTGAATATGTGATGTCACAGGAAGCTCGGCTAACCCAGTGTGAAACTTCTTTTGGGTTTAGGAAACCACAGAACATCAACCATTGGTTTAAAGTGTGTTTGAACACAAACCCATCCCAAGCCATGATACAGTTTTAGTCATTTTCCCCCCTTATATAGTGTATATAGAATATAGAATAACAAATTAATTTTTTCTTGTAATGTGTAAAGTATGTTCAGTTATCCTTTTGGAAAAACTAGAGTATTGCTAAAATGCACAACCAAAAGCTAACAGTAGGAATTTCAAAGAGGTTTAATTACTTAAACTAGATTACTGTGATCAGGATCAAGGCGCATGAAGCAGGAATACACATGGATATGACGGCAGTTCTCTCATTCACACATGCAGGATGGGAAATATTGAGAACAGAGGAAAACCATTTGGATAGGGTTACATAGAGCGACCCAAGAACTAGGAATCTTGATTCAATTTTAATCGGCTTATGAGAGGAAAAAAAGTTCCTTTAGGGGTGCATTTGATGTTGAATGTTACGCTAGAGAGCACATTTATGATGTTGCACAAAGTTGTTAATGTAACTACAAACATATGGGTGACTTTCATAGAACGACATTAGATATGCTTGTTCTAGCTCGCCAGACAACCTGTTCACCCAACCCACACACAAAATACACTTACTCTCACTATTCGTCTATACCACTTTATCCTGTATGCAGGGTCGTGGTGGGGAGCCCAGGAGACTTAGGGATGGTGCCAATCCATGCCAGGGCACACACATAGCATATTCACACGTTCTTTTACACACAATATAATGGCAATTCGGGAACGCCAATGAGGCTAATCTGCATGTCATTGGACTGTGGAAGGAAACCAGAGTACCTGGAGGAAACTCACCGAGCATGAGACGAAACCAGACGCTGGAGGTGCAAGACGACAGTGCTAACCACTAAGCCAGCAGGAAAAGAAATCAGTGTGACAGCATGTTTCTACAACCTTGAAATTTTAACGCTACTGCATAAATCTGTAGTTCAGAGAAAGAGTCTGATCTGGAGATTAGCTTGCATGGTGCCACTTGACTTGCAGAACATAACAGGTATCACTTCAGTTCAGATTAGCCTGTATTTGCTACATATACATTACAGCACAGTAAAATACTTTATTCTGCACATATCCCAGTTTTTATCCCAGCCATTATACGGTGCCCCTGGAGCACCCAGGGTTAAGGGCCTTGCTCAAGGGCCCAACAGTGGCAACCTGATGGAGTTGGCGCTCAAACAGCTGACCTTCCCATCAATACCTCAGGAATCTGTTCTGACATTAACATTAAACATAGGCGAAATTAACTCTAAGGCACATGTGGCTTAGTGGTTAGCACTGTTGCCTTGCACCTCCAGGGTCCAGGTTCAATTCTTGCCCATTCCCGCTTCAGTGTCCATGGAGTTTGTATGTTCTCCCTGTGCTTGGTGGGTTTCCACCCATTGTACAGTGAGTATTGCACGTGAATGCTGGTAATAAGTAGATTATGTAAATCATTGACATAAGTTTCTAGTTTGTCTATTATCCCAGGATAATAGTATCTAGTTTGTCCATTTTTGCACCCAGGCTAGTAATCAGCTCAATCAATAGATTATATTTATAATGCATAAAGAGAGCGGGAGAACACAAGTGCACAACCTATTCAGTGTTTTTCTGCTTTTTATTAAGTGAATGTTCATGAAAACTAATATGAACCAGGAAATCAGAGAAGTAGGAACCACTACATGCGAGATCAAATGGTGCGGCACTACAAAGAGAAAGCAGGAAATGACTACAACGAATGTGTGAACACAATTAAGCAACAAACCAGTGGCAGGAGACAGGAGGAGAAGTGATACAAGACCCGAACAAAAAGACAAACATACCAACAAAAGAAACATGCTCAAGGAAGTACAAGGTGTTCTTTGCAAAATTGTTTGTCACATTCAATTCATCAAGGTTCATTCTTTACGTTTTGTTGTTGTTGTTTTAGCTTAAGTCATGGATTAACATCTTTGCCAAGGCTTTTATCAACAAAATCCCAAACACTCCCCGAATCTTTGTTATGTCTGTAACCTTATGCACTTAAACAAAGCCTAGTTCTTTATGTGCTTTTATTAAGATTATATTATTTGCCACATGTACCTTACAGTATAGTGAAACCATTTTTTCCCCACATGCCGTATGAGCCGGTGGGTCGGAGCTCAGGGTCAGCGCCCCTGGATCCGATAAAGGGTAAGAGCCTTGCTGAAGGGCTCAACCGTGGCAACTAGGCACTGCTAGGACTTGAACCACCAACCTCCTGATCAGTAACCTAGAAACATTTCAGAAATCATTTCAGACTCCGCCCTTTATACAATCCCTCATGCTGAGCTTTAGGACTACTGTATAACCACAATGGCTCTGGATAACAGCAGACATCTCTCACGTCTTTCATCATCGTATTCCGCAGCTGTTAAACTTGTCTTGTGTATTTATAACTTTCTTTAAATATGGCAGTGAGAGGACGCCAGCCAACATACAGTCCTCTGCCTTCCTTTGTTTTTTAATTACAGGCTTGGTATCCAGTGTCGTTGTCATCTTTCAGCAACTTAGACAAGTTGAAATCTGAAACTATTTGAATTGATGGCAGTTTTATGCATCTTTTATAGTGACCTTTAAACTCGCCCTGTAGTTTCACTGTTCCAGACTTCAGAGAGAGGCCAGACACATTTATAAACCCAATGAATTTTTAATGATGTTCAGCGATTAACATTTCTGTGCAAAGAGATTTGATTTGTGATTTAAGTTATTTTTCTGAGATCAGCACAGTGGCTTAGTGGTTAGCGCTGTCGCCTTGCACCTCTAGGGTCTGGGTTCGATTCCCAATATAGGTCTGCGTGCATGGAGTTTGCATGCTCTCCCTGTGCTTGGCTGGTTTCCTCCCACAGTCCAAAGACATGCAGATCACTTCCTGTATGTGAATGAGAGTGTGTGTGTTGTGTGCCCTGAAATGGATTGGGGCCCTGCATGGTGCATCCTGCTTCATGCCCTAGGTTTCCTGGGATAAGCTCCCATGATCCTGTATACAGGACAAAGTGGTATAGACAGGGAGTTAGTGAGTGAGTGAGTGTTAACTCATCAGGGGAGACACACAAAGCCAGTGAAAAGATCCTAAAAAAGGATGACATAAGATTTTTCATATTCCAGTCTCCATATTTCCTACATACCAAACTTGCTTTCCTGTAGAGACGTCCTCCGTCTTGTAAACCTACGAAACACATCTTTGCCATGCCTCGATGGATGATTTTTATGACAAGCAGGTACTGTATAACCTTCCGACGGACCAACGCTACGAGTAGTTTGAAAGAAGGCTTGGATAATAACCCAGAGTGCTATCTGCACCACAGAGCACTGTTTGTGCATTACCAGTAATTGGTCTGGACAATTTTATAATGCACTTCAGGTTCAAGAAATATAATACACTATTAAAATCATGTTAAATGTTGCAATATCAAAATTGGATGAACTTTTCAGTAAGAGATGCTTGCACTTATGTTTGGAACATGCTCAAGCAGACTTCTTTAATAGAGAGTCCTTAATTTTGTTTTTGTTTTTTGTCTTTTTGCATCAGTTCTGCCCCCTGTTGGTGGCTTTGTGCAAGTGGAGAATTAAGGAATGAAGTTTTGAAGTTGAATTGTAATAAAAATTGTTAAATAAGTTTAAATAATATCGTTGAATAAGAGAGCCATAGATGGTCCTCTAAGAGCATATATGCAAGGTTTCATTGCATTTTCTCACACAACCTATTACGTCAATGCAAATCAAAGCAAGCACAGCGATTTAATCTGAAATTAATTTGGTAATGTTATTTTTGCCTTGTTGTTTGCTTGCAACAAGCAAGCAGTTACGAAAGTCCTATCTGTTTTTAATTGAAATTATATAAGTGGATTAAAAAAAATTAACCCACAAGTGGATTGATGAACAAATACCAGCACAGACATATTTTTATCTATAAAGCAATAATAGGCAAACTTCCAGCTTATCTTTGGTGATACCAAGTTGCGCTCTTCCTTGTGGTTGCTTTTTATGATACCCTGAGTTTTTATTGAGCTGGGGAAATCTGCATTTTCTTATAATGCACATTGGACATGGAATCATTTGCTGAAATATCTCAAATTAAACACATTAGTACCTACGCCAATCAGCCATACAATCAAAACCACCTTCAGGTGCCTACAACATTGATCACCAACTATACAATGGTGCAAACTGGTCAAAGAATTATGAGCATCCAAAGTTTACTCATGCCCAAGACCCAAACGCCAGCCAGTTCAGTCGGATCCCACAGAAAAGGCAATGCAGCACAAATTGCTAAAAAAAAAACATCAATGCTGGCCACAGTAGAAAGGCACCAGTTTACCACAGCCAGTGAATCACAGTCCACATGCATAGAGCCCAGCAGGCAAAGAGCCCAAGGCCATCAACCCGCCCTCCAAACTCATCAGATCCCAATCCAATCGAACACCCATGGGATGTGCCAGATAGTTAAGTTCAACCCACAGCACCCAAAAGATCTGTTGTCAAAGTCCTGGTGCCAGACACCAGGACACACCTCCAGAGGCCCAGCAGAGCCACACCCCTAGGGGCAATTTTTTATTTTTTTCCCCCACATATCCCAGCTGAGGTCAGAGCGCAGGGTCAGCCAGAATACAGTGCCCCCTGGAGCAGTGGATTGGAGAATTTAACCAATTTAAGGGACTTGCTCAAGGGCTCACCAGTGTTAGCTTGGTGGTTCTGGTGCTTGACCCCCCAACCTTCTGATCAATCCCAGAGAGAAAATAGCTTTGCAAGTTACAGTTGCCCAATTTCTGAAAAAGAAAGGAAACACAAACACAATTATTACAGGATTACAGTTGTGTTATACAGCAGTGTAAACATGAAACGAAACAGAATGACAAATAGTGTGTATGATACAGTAGTAGCCACCATGGGTCAAGTGTGAGAAATAAGACTAACTGTAAGATCACAGTGTACTAACGGTGATAAAGTGCCATTATTGTACAGTGAGTATTGCACGTGAACGTTGGTAATAACTAGATTAAGTAAATTATTGACGATTTAACTCTAGATGTCATACCTGAAGCCATTAGCTTCTTGAGATTATCCATTTTTGCACCCAGGCTATTAATCAGCTCAATTTATAGTTATTTATAATGCATAAAGAGAGTGGGAGAACACAAGTGCACAACCTATTCAGTGCTTTTCTGCTTTTTAAGTGAATTTCCATGAAAACTCATATGAACCAGGAAACATTACATGCAAAATCATTCAGCAACAAACCAGTGGCAGGATACAGGAGGAGAAGTGATACAAGACTCGAACAGTGGCAGCTTGGCAGTGCTGGGGCTTGACCCCCTGACCTTCACATAATGAACCCAAAACCTTAACCATTTGATCCACCACTGCCCCAGTGTGTGTTAATGGATTTAATATTATGGCTCATAAGTGTATTGAAGTTAATCAATTTAATCAAATATAAAGAATGTGGTGATGAAGGCATGTAGCTGTTTTCCTGATACATCATGTTTTTGTTTATATATAAATGTGCTCCTGGATTTTTTGTTTATTGCAAATGGATGCCTGGAATTTAATTGTTTTTATTTTGTGAATGTTTATTATGTTGTATACATTGTATTTTTAATTGTTCACATGGAACTGAATTGCACTGAATCGCTCTTTTAAAAAATCAACAACGCCATGTGTTGAATTTTGGAATTAACTAAAATTTTTACGCATCACTGTGATAGGCGTGAGATTGCTTTTATAAAGTAGATTTCAATTGCAAACTCATAAGCACGCATTAAAAATTGTACAGCACCATCTGTTGAATTTTGAGATGAACTAATGATTTTTTCAAGGTAGATTTTTCATGATATAAGGGCATTTTCCATTTAAATTTCAAAGTAGCATATCTTCTTCTTCCTGTGGGCCGATTGCAATGAATCAAAGCCAATATGTTACCTAAAGCTCAGCCAAATACATCTGTGAAAACCTCATAAAAATTTGTTCAGTAGTTTTTATGTGATGCATGCACAAACAAACACAAGAATTCTATATATGTATAGATTATATTAGTATGGATGGTAACTTGGCCAGATTTCATTTGATTCCAGTGGGATTTCCTGGTATAAAATAAATCTATAAAATTTTATTTGTATAGGACTTTTAACAGTCGTCATTGTTGCAAAGCAGCTTTACAGAATTTTAAAAATATGGAAATAAATGTAAAAATGGGCAGAAAAAAGTATAGACTACAGCTATTAGTTTGTCTCTGATGTGTAAGCCAAGGGTTCTGGTGGAAAGGAAAAACTCTCTGTCATGACAATGGAAAAGAAAATTTTAATTTTAGAAAAGTGTAGCCAGAGAACTGTCCTTTTCCAAATGGGTCAGATTAAAAACAAACTCCAATTTAAAATGGGTTCAACTTGCTGTTATTTGTGACCTCTAAGCTGGAGGTGGGTAAGAGGTCTGGTGGACTGCGAGAAGATTGTGAGGTGAAAAACATACATGAAAAACCAATCACATAGTGAAAGACTGCCTACTGCATAGCACCTAGCCTTAATAATGCTTATGTGAATGTGTAATGTTGTACCTTATCACCTATTTTTGTTTACCGAAATAATATCAGAAACATTATTATAACAATATCATCGATTACATATTTTGTGTACTACCAGATGTGGCACTTAAATATGCCCTATTCAAATTAAGAGTGTACATTTTGTTTCAGTCTTTTCACTATCATGGCACTAGTTCAGGATTGCTTCAATAAACATCACCCCTATTAAACAAACTCCTGTACTGATCCATCCTTGATCCCCCATCATTGAACACTTTCTCTACTTTCATCTATCAAATAATAACAGCCGTTAAGCTTTCAGGACTTTATCAGGTGTTTTAGTCTGTGTATTGTATGCAGGGATTAACACAAGCCTTGTGTGTCAAGTGTGATAAATAGAGCTGGGTATTTCTGTTTACAATTTTATGTGTGTAGGAGTACGTAGGTGTGTTTGTGTATATTGTTGGACAAAGTGTGCCAGGATGATTGGGCTTGCACTTATGATGTGAGCTGGGAAGATTCTGACCTGCAAGTATGAAAAATACATCTGAAATCGAGTGTGTAGATGCAAATGCAGCCAGAGTTCCCTGTTTTCATGAACAGTGTATTATACTGTAGCATCTGCATAGATTTCAAGTTACTGTGTCGAGGGTCAGGCCTGCATTTGAACTTTAAAACTGACCTGTCTCAATGATGAAATTGATAAAACATTATTATTATTATTTTGTATTTCTTCTTGCGCACAATATTGTTTTAGTGATAAAAGTTCAACTGAATGAATACAGATGGCAATAAACAACGTTAGATGGCAACACATCTAACATGACGTTAGATCTCAAACATCATAGAGCTTACAGCAAGTTATCTTTCATGGCTTGAGATTAGCACAGTCTCCCAGGCACATACTGTATTTTCTACACTGATTAGCCATAACATTAACACTTCCATCCATCCATCCATCTAGGAACCTCTAGTCCATCTAGGGACTGTGGAGGCCAATGGTGATTACAATTATACAGTATGGTAATAACCATTGGATTGTTTCAACAATCAAACATGCATTCACAAACTACAGGCAAACTGGGAATGCTAATTAGCCTAATCTGCATGTCTTTGGACTGTGGAAACTGGAGCTCCGGAGGAAAGCCAACAAGTACATAAATTATGCAAGCTCAATGCACACAGGCCCCAAGATATTTGGAATCTGGATATTGGAGGTACAAGTGCTAAAGACTAAGCTACCGTGCCACCGAAATTAACACAACATAACATTTACACTCATACTAGTGTTCAAGTGACAGGATCATGGGCACCCAAGGCTTATTTATGTATGTGGGTAGCAAAATCTAGGCTGGTATCGTCCGATCCAACGGAAAAGCCAATATAGCACAAATTGCTGTTTATGCTGTCCAAGATAGAAAGGTATCAGAACAAACCGTACAGTATATCACAGCTTGTTGTGTAAGGGGCTTAGCAGGCAAAGAGTTCAACGTTCTTGATCCAGCTTACAAATTCCCTGGCCGAGCATCCACAAGAAGCACTAGACACATAAATCTGATCAGTGGAGTCAATGCAACATACAGCACTTAAAGGAACCAGCTACTGTACATTCTGCCGTCAAAGGCCACAGCACGCCTTCAGTGGTCTTATGGAGTTATGCTTCAAGGGGTCAGAGCTACACAATATTGGGCCTAATGTATTAAGCATTTAATGTTATTTCAACTTCAAAATGTCCTTAAGGTTTATCTTTAATCTCTATACATTTGCATGGGATTTTCAACCTTTTGGGAAAGCGGGTAGTTTCCTGCTTCCCATTTTTAAGAGATGTTTTCCCAGTATTGTACATTGACTAAGAAATAATATGTGTTTTCAGATTTATTTGTAGTCGCAGCATGTTGTTGATGTTGTTGTTTCAGTTATCATTCATAACTTCTCATTGCCCAAAATGACATTCTAGAGACCCTTGATTTGACCCTTAATTTCCCATTGGACCACTACGGACCCCACTGCATATTTTGAAATACCCAAAATACCTCATTATTGACCAGTTACTTAATCCAATCTGCTAAATTGCAACCTATCTTTAAAACGGTATCACTTGGTTTCAGATGATCAGTGCAATTGCTTGAGGTTTGTTTTAAAACTGGATGAAAGAACGCAAAGGTGTCTTTCAAATCCTCCGCTGCATAAACAGACTTCCCTCTAAACTACCTCCAAACACCATGTGAAATCCTAAAAACAGCAAAAAATACACCACATGTCTTCCTCAGAAAGGTCTGGAAACACCAGTCCCATGTTCATTAGGGCAATAAGTGACTGAAAATCATGGCGTTGCACTACGGGCGAGCTCACACAGTGATGAGAACCATGTGTTTGTGAAACAGAGCCAGGAACGTGCTAGAAAGCCTGTGGCCAGAAACAATAGGCCATGGAATGGTGATTTTTTTTCCACCTTCTTTGTGAGTGGGTGTGTGAGTTTCTTTATAAGTTTGCTCAGTGTTTGCCAGAGCACACTCCTGATGTGCAACTCTGAGCTACTTAAGCTTAAGAGAAGATGAAGACACAGATGAAGAGAAAGGGTCTGGTGATGCGTTTCAGTGCAGTTTCCCAGTTAATTAAGCAATTTGATATGAAAGGGAGTTCTGTTGTGCTGTATATCAGCACTGCTGCAGTTGTACTGTAGATATCCGAGCCGTGCTGATATTCAGTACAACAGCACCCCCTCTCATGTCATTTTTCTTTTATATAACAGTTCTACAAACACAATTTATTTTCAACAGATTATAATTTTTTTGTTTGTTTAGCCAATTATTTTGCTCCGCTAACACATATCATTTTGTGCCTGGGGAAATAGCATTGAGCTGACAGACTGAAAATATAGAAAATTAGCCAATGTAATGGTAGTATGACTGAAAAACGTCTGTTCAGCTTATTCAGTACAGAACACACTCAAACACTTAATCATACAAGATAGTATCAAAAAGTTTCGAGATTCATGTGCCAGAGATCTGGTTGCTTTCACTGTATGTCCTCTCTCAGATGCCTTAAAACCTGGCAGTAGACGATCCGGTTCCTGAAGATGCATTCTCGATACACAATGCCAAAAAAGAAGATAAGCATGCCCTTGATTGAGCAAGTTATGCGGTTTTCCTTCTTCGCCTTTTAAATGCTAAGCCCTTCCACTATGAAGACTGTTGATTTGTCTGGGGGTCGTACCCATAAACCTAAGTTTCATTAACAATAATGATACTCAACATGAAGGACGGGTCATCCACGACACGCTGACGGAGTTCTTGGCATACTTTGACGCGATGTTCCTTCTGCTTCTGAGTCAGCAGCCTGGGGATGAACTTGGCAGCAACACTTGGCGTATGTGCATATTCACATGTGAGGATTGCCTGGACTGTTCCATATGACACACCAACAATGGCAGCAATGTCTTAGATTGTTTTCTGATAATCATCATGCATAAGTTGCTGAATGGTCTTCCTCATCATCCAGTGATGTTCTTTCGCTCTTGAAGCACATGTGCCACTCAAAACACCTCGAACGACTCATTGCACCATTGGTAAACTTGCTGAATCTTGTCAAATGTCTCTGTGGAAGATTTGCCCAGTTTTATACGGAATTCTAAGTTCACTCCTTGTTCTAACTTGCTGTTCATCTTGTTTGAAATCACAAACGTGGCAATGTTGTCAGAATAGCGCCAGTTGCACGGCTCTTGATGTACACAAGATGATGTCTTTTGGCACACAGACTTATGAAGGTCGGTGCTCACTGTGACTGTGCGTGCACCCTTGTGCTGCCATCTGTTAGCACGTTACAAAACTAGTCTCCCTAGTGGTACCTTTTGATACCACTTCGTACACTATGGGCAATTAGGAAATACCAATCAGACTACACTGCATGTCTTTGGATTGTGGAAGAAACCCAAGGACAGTATTAACAACTAAGCTGCAGTGCCACCTGTGGCTACTCTAGAGTTGATTATTTTCCAAACTAAAAAACACACTCTGAAGTATTTTATTACCATTTTATGGTGACAGTTACTGTATGCTTAAGAAAATGACTAATGAGCATCTTGCTTTTGTCTGTTTATAGTTGAGTTCAACGTTGTAAGCATCCTCAAAGTAAGTTCCTATTATAATTTAAGTGATAACAGATAAACAGTCTTTCCTTCTTCAGCTTTCCAAATATGCACTTGGTCATGTTTCACCTCCATTCTGAGGAATTTTCCATGCCAGGAAAAGTTACAGTTTCATTTCTGAGCGTTGTACGTAGAGCACTCAAGCAACGCAATATAAACTTCTCAAAGAAAAATGTTAGGAATAATTACACGCTTTAAAAATCTGTTCATGTGGCACATCCACAATACACATCCCTTACCTCTAAACACAATGGTGTATTAATGTTAACACAGGGATTTATACAAGTCTCAGAGTTGCATTGCAGTCAGGACCACTGCCAGGGCTTCTGTTACAGAAAATTAATCAACACCTTTTAACCAATAAGAAAAATCAGTTCAGCAACACTGTGCATTTGGTGCAGATGTGCACATCTATCCTCTTTTTCCCAACCAATCTTTTTCATTTCGCTTAACGTGCGCGGATTAACACTTGCATGTGCGCACACACACACACACACACACCGCTACTCATGTCTGCTAACAGACATTTCAAACGCATGCACGTTCCTCAGTCAGCACCAGGTGTCTTGTTAAAACACACGTGTGCTAAATTCCTCGAAACCTTTTCGTAGAAAATGTTCTCCTCCTGTCCAGGTCGACTTGAAAGAAAGCTGTTCTGCTTTGTGGCATGAGACACAATAAAGCATCCTGAGTAGTGAGGCTTTAAATTATAGCAGTGCATTTTTTTTATGAGATTATGTGGCCTCGAGTCAGCTTGGCAAACACACAATACATGTAAAAGTTAAATCTTTCTTTGTATGATTTCCATGTATTTTACTGAACGTCCAAGTCTGCTTTACCTCATTCAGCTCTGTCTCACTGCCATAAAACTGAAGCCAAACAATATTAAACCATAAAGGTCTTCATATTTTTCACATAAATCTTACAAAATTGCACTTTTAATACTTTTAATACTTTTTAAAGATTAAAAAAATCATACCCATGTTTCCACTCAAGTATTTAAAAAAAGGAAATGTTTTATTAAATACAAATTGAATTCCAGTTTATGGAGGAAACAAATAGCTTAGACAAGTGACTCTAATTAGCGGGTTGGGGTTTCAACCCAACCAATGCTGGGTTGCCACTGTTGGGCCCTTGAGCAAGGCCCTTAAGCCCAACTGCTCAAAAGTATTGTCATATTTCCCTTGTGAATATTAGACACAGATGCAGGGTTGCTAGTTCGTGGGTTTTTATTCCTTGCACCAACAC
>JAQMYG010000023.1:6049720-6064441 GCA_030014215.1 Clariallabes teugelsi | reverse complement strand
GGGCGACAGTGGCAAGGAAAAACTCCCTGAGATGGTAATAGGAAGAAACCTTGAGAGGAACCGGACTCAACAGGGAAGCCATCCTCATTTGGGTGAAACAGAAAGCAGGAATTAATCTGCATTCATACTGTGTGTTAGGTGGCAGCCAGTTCAGTTATAACAGTTGATGTTAATTGATGTTAATATGGAGTCCAGGTAGTTATTGGAGACTCATGTAGACTTGTAGGAAATTCCAATCCTGAACTATTGAGCAACTGCAGTCAAGTCAAGTCCTCAGAGAAACAGCTGTCAACACCAGTCGAGGCCAGAACTGTCTTCTTGTAGGAACAACAAGAAGTAAAACAGCGGATGTATTTTATTTGGGGTATTTCTAACTAGCATTCTTTGGTATAATACGGTTATATATCGCAGCTGTGTGATGCATTCTATACTCTGCATTCCAGATTTCTTGGTGGAGACTGTTGATATTTGTTTTAAAGTTAGTTTTTTTTTTTGTCTTGATGTTAACTATAAAAAGCAGTGTCTTCTCACCTGGGAGTTTCTCCAGCATACTGTACAGTATATCAGCTTGATGGACATGGGTCCTCATCTGTAATATCATCTGTTCTTAATGTTATTTAGAAGTAAATGGAATAGTAATGGGGAATGTTTGATGTCATGTGGGTATTATAAGATTTGTATTGATAACTTCTAAATAAAAAGTGTTTAAAGATTGTATTAAATACAACAAAATTCAATTCAAATCATATTTACAGGGGCCTCTTGGTTTTATTGTTTTACAGAGAGTGCTTGTGTTACATTTATATTTAACAAATTGTCACCTTGGGATTATATGGTTCTATCTGACATTTTCATCAAAATTGAGTTATTCGCATTCTTATTGTGTGACAATTTATTTACATTATGTGAAGTTGTGTACATTTTGGGACTTTTTTGAAAACAAATGGTTCCATCTACTAAATCAAATGGAATGTGTCAACCCAGCAAGAGTGTAAATTTTACCCATAGGTTGGGTCAAATAAATAACCCAGCACTTTAACATTTAACCCAGGTAGAGTGACAGTTTTACCCACTGATTGGGTCAAATGTACAATCCAGAATTCTGGGTTAAATGGTTAAACCCAGCATTTGGCCTTCTACAGGGAAAAGCTTTTGCACACTATCTAAGAAATCTCCATATCTTTTCATTATTACTTAACCAATCAGCTCCTCTTGCTACATCCTTCCTGAAGGGTGAAAAAAAAAAAAGTTTTACCTTTTAGAATGAGAAAATTGCTCTTCTAGACCCTTTCTCCATCCCTAACCCCTAAATACATTGTCAGGATTGTCCTTTTTTTAACTGACAAGTTTTTCTAATCTGGCAAAAGAAGCAATCCTTGTCTTCCATCCAATCTTGTCACCTGCCACTTAGATTCCAATCCCCTCAAACATGCTCCAAACCAGTCTTAACTCAGATGTATAATGAGATAAATGTAAGTCACTCTGGATAAGGACAAATGTCAATAGAAAGGAAAGAAGTGAAAAGCATGCAGTAATACTTAACTTTTTTCTTTGAAATGATCTATTGAGAGGTTGTTACAGTAGATGTACATATGTTTGAAATAAAACGTTATAGAGGATATTATATTATAGTGTTTAAAATAAAATAGGAACTGCTAAGTATTTCATGCTGCACAAAATCTCACTCACCAAGAGCCTGTCTTACAAAAATAATCTTATGAATTTTAAAATTAATTATGAAAATGAATTACTGTAGATGTACTATAATTAAACTAAAATATTCTGGATTTTATTCATTAAAGTTGCACTGACGATTTAAGTCACGTACAGTGGCCCTAAAGTGCAAAACATTTTATCAAATCAAAGCAAAATAACTCAAATTAACTTTTAGGGAGCAGACATCCAGGCTTAAACTGCTGTTCCCAAAGGTAAATAAAAATGTAGTAAATCTTAGCAATTTAATAACTAATTAACATTTTTCTGAATATAGGGTTGTTACATATTAAATTTCTTGCAAGTGTTGCATGTGTTCATGAGTAGACATACTGTCCATCAAATGTATATGTATAAATGAAACTAGTCCTTCTGAATACAATTATTTACCCTTACTGTGCACTTTATGAAAAATACCTGAACACCAGGAGATACAATTTCACATACAATGGTCTCTAAAAATACACAGAATCGCAAACTTTCTTGTAAAAATAAACAAAAAATATTGAGTGAGTGACTTCTGTAGGTGGAAACACCATGTTAACAAACATGCACACATTGCACATGCAATTTTGAATCTCAAAAAATGTAGAAAATATAAACCAATATACAGGCATGTAGCTGTCTGGTATGTGTGATTGGTTTCAATGAAAATAGTGGAGTGTGCATGCGTGCGTGTGGGTGTGTGTGAGAAAGAGAGAGAGAGAGAGAGAAAGTTAGTGTGTCTTGGTTGTCTAGAAATTTAGATTGTTGTTGTTTTTGTTAAAACAAACACCTCAAAATAAAACCTACAGCCTTCTGATGTATGTGACATAGTTTTTAATTATTATTATTATTATTATTATTATTATAATAAAAAAATATATTTCTTTTTTCCAGGACCCCATCAGTCAAGAAAATGAAATAAAAAGTATGAAGAAGAAAGAGAGAGAACAATTTCTGGTTGACAAAATAAAATCAGATCCAGCTCATATGAAAATAAAGAAAAGAAGAGACAAGCAAGTGAATGAAAAAGATGTCAGAGGTGAGACCAAAGAGGAGTTGTTGGACCTACAGTGTACTCCCAGTGGAAGGGTGAGAAGGCACTCGGCCCAGGTAGCTGTCTTTCACCTGCAGGAAATTGCAGAGGATGAGCTGGCCAAGGACTGGGGAACAAAACGTCGCATCAAAGATGACCTTGTCCCTGACATTAAGAGGGTGAGGCTATTTTTTAATACACCACAAACACCATTCACAAACACATAACAGCCGTAGAATGGCTCTATGATTTTCTATGCTAACCATTACACCCACATGTGGGCCTTTCCAAAATGGTAGCAAACGATTGTGCAGAATGACATATGATATAGCATTACAATTTTGTTATGTACTGACTCAGAGGACACAATTGTGGGTAAAAATCTTGTTTAATGTAACACAACATAAAGCAAACACGTGAATCAAAATCGTGGTCAATAATGGGTCATGGCATGGGTCAATCGAATAACAAACAGGGCATCAAAGGAAATGAGGACTACAGGTGTGTGGTTTAGAACTACTTCTATATGGAGGGTTTTGGGGTTTTGGTTTGATGTCGTGCTTGGAGCGATTTATCTAGTGGACCTTTTCTGACGGAGTTGAATTGTGAGATATAAAACGATGGGGCTAGGCGGCAGCGCTGTGGCAGTCCTAGTTTGTACGCCATGGCGGTTCTAGTTTGTACATCCCCGATGTTTTTGCCTTGGCATTTGTCCACAGTGAGTTTGTTCTTTGTGCCATTTTGTTCCACTCGTTGATGTGCCGCATCTCAGACTTTCTCCACTCTCCCACATTACTAGCTTTGAGTATATTCTGCACACATGCACTGATTCTCTGTGCAGTAGCTTCTCAGGAATGGTCCGATTTCTTGGTTGGCCCGCTTGGCTGGAGTCTGGCCAGGTGTATCAGATAGAGTGATTTTGAAAATCTGTCCTTGATTACAATGATTGTAAGCCTGGATAAAAACCCGCTTGATGTGGCCCATGTGAGTACTACAATTTTTTGAGTAAATCAAGATGTCGTCAATGTTAGCGATTACAAATTTTCCCAACATGTCTTTGAAAACATCATTAATAAAAGACTGAAACACAGCAGGTGCACAATACAGCCTATATGGCCTTGCACAGTACTTGTACAGTCCCACTATTGTTCCATTTGTCCCCCTTCTTAATTCTAATGAGATTGTCAGCACAACGTAGACCCAGTTTTGGCCTCTCTCAGTTGTTCGAGGGGAGCTGGCACCAGTGGAAGTGGGTAGCGATATTTAATGGATGCTTTGTTTAGCTCTCCATGATCTATGCACAACAAGCTGGCGGAGCACAGAAAGGTGGAAGGGCGGACATATCTTCACATTAGAGCTTGCTTATTGCTCTTTGATGGATAGTGGAAAAATCTTGCGGTGGGGTGGAAGGGCGTAAGAGAGGGGGGGTGTCAATGGGGCAGTCGCAGAGGCTGCCATCACAGTGGGTATTTAGGGCATGACAAAACACTGACCAGTGTTCAATGTCTCATTCTTTCCATGATATCTGTGCGTTATGTTTCAACAGCCATGGAAATTCTAGGCCTAGTGGGAACTTGCGTAGTGATGTTGAAGAATGTTATGTCTTCATCTGCTTCATGATTAAATGCTTGAGTAGCACCTACTAAGAGTGATATGGAGTGGTGCCAGTGATATTTGGTATTTCTTTTCCCAGTTAAAATTCTTGAAATTTCTTGTGGCTGTGAGACAAATTAAGCTAAAATTAAAAGTGTTTTTTTAGAGAGCAGTAGTTGCACAGAGTAAACACAGGGTGAGCTCATCTAGTGGCCTCTTTGTCATCCAGGAAAGCAAACTACATGAGCATTTCCCGGTTAATGGCCTGCCGATAGGCACCTTAGAAGGCCAGTTCATTCCAGCCACTCCCAGCGGCTAAGGAGTGGAGGGTCAGGGCATACTCAGCTACTCGCTGCCTCCCTTGTCGGCTTGTTCTCTGATCTCCTTGTTCTCTGCTCCATGATTGATTATCATTATTTATTTTCCAAAGCCACAGAGAGCAGCAGCAGAGGGATGAAAGAGCCACAGGCGCCTCCGGAGCCACAGGTTGACGATCCTTGCTCTAGTCAAAGCTAAAAAGAAGCAGCCTCATACTGTGATTTTGCTACTACCATGCCTAACTCTGGGTATGGTATTCTTTGGGCAATAAGCTGTTTTGAGTTTGCACCAAACATATGTTTCATGATGAGAATAGTGAGGGGATTTCTGTTCATTAAAAAAAAAAAAGTTGGCTTGAATGTTTTTATTTTAATGAAAAAATGTTTCTGTGTAGGCTGTATGAATTAATTTGAATACACCTTCTGGTGCTACTTGGATACGTCATCAGTGAAGAACCCAGGGTCATAGGGTGTTTCGGGTCTTTAATCTTCATACACCCTCGCCCGGGCGACCCAGTCGGGGGTGATCAGTCCCCGGCCTGTGTCCAAGTGGCCTGTTGCTCCACGGATCCCCCCTACGGATCCACAGCCACCGTGAGGCTCTCTCTGCAACCTCTAAGATGTTTGTGGTGGCTTTTTTCAATTGCAGTCCTCTCACTCCAAGGAGTTTGAGGGTTTGCATCAGTGAGTGGCCTGCAAAGCCTCTGCACTAGACCTCGAGTGGCTCACAGCGAACTCTCCAGCCACTGTTGC
Organism: Clariallabes teugelsi; assembly: GCA_030014215.1. Classification (NCBI taxonomy): domain Eukaryota; kingdom Metazoa; phylum Chordata; class Actinopteri; order Siluriformes; family Clariidae; genus Clariallabes; species Clariallabes teugelsi. The sequence goes on along the minus strand of JAQMYG010000023.1, from coordinate 6,059,047 downwards.
GGCACTCCGAGCTGAGCTCTGCGTACGTAGCCCTCTTGCGTTCGTGGGCCTCTTCAATGCGGTCATCCCAGGGGACTGTCAGTTCCAGGATGACCACTTGCTGTCATGCGCACTCAGTCACGGCCGGCAACTAGGACCCGGAAGTAAGACGGCCGCGAACCAGAAAGCATAAAAGGAAACAAGATGGCGCCGCACATCGCTCTGTCATTGAGTTTTACCCATGCCATATCGGAATCGTTCCCGTTCATGTGAGTACTCACTTTCTTGGGTTTGCTTTCAGATTGAGTGTGTGTTTATAGGACGCGAGTTAGATTGTGTCTTTCTCTTGCTCATATATTGTGAGAGTCCTAAGAATAAAGCGCGTGATTATCCTGCCCGCTCGTGCACTTCCGCGTTTGGGTTTACCATTCACGCTACAGGGCTAACTGCTAACGCCGAGTCTTTCTGGTCTTCTGAGGTTAGTTCACGACATAAAGTATACAATCCCTTGTTCCAAACCTCAAGTAATGCCTATGTACAGTGGTTAAAAAGAGATTTGGTATTCAGCCTTTGGTTAGAAGCTAGTTAGCTTTGTAGCTTGTGTTAACTGTGAATAAAACAAAACAAACTGTTTAGGTAAATACAGAAAAACTTGGAAGCACTTACTAAAGAGTTTTCTTGCTGAAACTGCTTCTGTGATTGGTTTTGAATGTGGGTTTTGGCAGACAGCTGGTCTCTCCTCAGTACTGCAAACAATACAGACTTACTTTCACCCATATGCTGGTGACCGACAGTCTTAAACTTTTATGTTCTATATCACCACTCCTGGAGTGTCTCTCGTCCAATCAGATTACTCAGTCCAAACTAACCTTTGTATCACTTGAATTAGATGTCATTAAACTGCCTTTAGTGTTGTTGTTGGATTGGCTTCATAATATCATGGGCAACTTATCAGGAACATCTGTACAAATTATCGTTGAGGTAATTATCCAATCTGCCAAAAGGATGCAGGACAAGCACTTTATTTAATGTTCATGACAAATATCAGAATGGGGAAAACATGTGATCTTAGTCATTTTGACTGAGGCATAGATGTTTGTACCAGATAGGCCTGTTGTTTCAGAAAATGCTGATCTCCTGGGATTTTCATGCACACAACGGCCTCTGGAGTTTATACAGATTAAACATCTCAGATTACATAACATATTGAACCTGGAGGTGGATGAGTCACAACAGTAAAGACCACCTCATGTTCCAACTCAGTTAGTTAAGAACAGAGAAGGCACCTTTGGGGAGAGGTATCACCAAACTGGATATCTGAGGATTGAAAAAGGGTCCCTTTACCGTAGTGCTCCAAAAGCTGACATCCCCAAGACCACAGGTCTGATTTTAGCTTTGTCAACAGGAGAGAGAGGAAAAGTTTTTTTTTTTTTTTTTTGGTGGGGAATCTCTGGCGATCGATATCAACATTGATTTTTAAAAAAGTGCCCCACCCTTTCACTTTTCCTTTTCCTTTTGTACAAACAGGTTATATAAAGCCTTGCAGAGACTGGGAGGACTGTGTTTTAAAAGTAGGTACTGATGAACAGGAACTATTCCAAACATTTATCTTCTGCTTTCTATAAGGGGCGTTCACATCAAACCGGGATTTGTGCTGAATATAACGGCCAGGGGTAGCTCAGTGGTTAAGGCATTGGACTACGGTTCAGAAGATCCCAGGTTCAAACCCCACAACCACCAAGTTGCCACTGTTGGGCCCTTGAGCAAGGCCCTTAGCCCTCACATGTGTAATGAGATAAAAATGTAAGTCGCTCTGGATAAGAGCGTCTGCCAAATGCCTAAATGTAAATATAATGAGACTCTTAACCGCAAGTGAAACATTTGAATGGTGAAAACGTTTTTAAGAAGTCGTACGCCTCTGAAGAAGTCATACGTACGTACAAACCTAGCCAAGGTATCTCGGAGCCCACTGCAGTCATTCTTATGAACATTCAGTGAGTGGAATTCCTGATCCATGCAAATAGACGGATAACTCTCTCAGAGACTCATCTGTTAGTGGGAACTGTACGCACAGTCATTCAACAACACCACCTACACATTACAGGAACTCGGGTGGGAGTTATTGACAGACACAATAATGACAGTCCTGACCTTGCTCTAAACGATTTCCGCATGTGCATGTGGGCCATTAGAGTTCCAGTGTTTTGGACATGAAGCAGGCAGTCTGATCATGGCTCTCGCATACTGAGAAAACTATTCACCTTGATGGTATACAAGCACTAGTGAAACGCTGGGATAAGTGCATTAGTGTTGCAGGGGATCGTGTCCTGGTTTGACTTGAGTGCCCCTCATAGTTATCTTAGTTATAGTTTCTAGCAAATTCAAAATGGTGAGGAAAGAAATTAACCTGACAAACAATAAGCTCTGTCATAAGAATTTGTATGCGCATGAGAGATTCTGGAAAGTTCTGGAATTCTCTCAGGAATGTTTTTTTTTTCCTTCTGCAAATAGCATTGTTTTCTTTTAAATGAATGTTTCATGCACTCTGAAATGCAATAATGGAAATAATAATAATACTTGTGTCTGGGTGGTTGTAGTAGTGATGTGACTTTAACTAAAATATCAACTCATTGAGCCAGGTGAACTTTGGGAACCTTCCCCTTTCACATTCTCACCCACAATGGCTGGAGCTACACCAGAATAGTTGTGAAACATATTGGAAGTCTGAGAAAATCTAAACAGCACTTTTCGTTTAGATTCTTTTTGGGGGGGGTCACAGCTTCTGAAAGAGCACAAAAGGGAGAGGTGTATTTGTTTGACTGATGAGTTCAAATGACTCCTTATTTTATCCAGTACAAATGCAATATTAGTCAACATGGCAGTGATTTTTTATTTGGTGTAAAATCGCACAACATTGTGTACATGTGTAGAACATTGTGTCCCCAGCTCCGCCAGGTTGCCACTGTTGGGCACTTAAACAAGGCCCTTAACCCTGTCTGCTCCTGGGACGCTGTATAATGACTGACCCTGCACTTTATTACTGTATATGTTATGCACTCATCAAATTCCATTAACCGGACATACAAAAGAGGACCTTGCTGTCCTCTCTTGATTGGATGCATGCAGAATGAGATTGAGGTCAAGCCAAACCAGGACTTGACCTCTGACTCCAGCCTGCCAACAAAAAAACTGGGATATGCAAAGAATTAAGAATTTCACTGTGCAATAATGTATATATGTGATCAATAAAGCCATAACTTAACTTGACCTCGATCTCATTCTGCATGCATCCAATCAAGAGAGGACAGCAAGGTCCTCTTTTGTATATATGGTTAATGGAATTTGATGAGTGCATAACATATACAGTAATAAACCATGCTTTTCAGCACACATTACCATGCAGTATATAGTGAACTCTGTGACTTCACAGATGCAAAAGTGGCCTTTAGAAAAGACATTTGCAGGACAAAATCGACAGTGATTTCATTTCCAGAATCCAGTCAGACATCTCAGTAGTGCAATTAAGTTTAATGACTACCAGAAGAGGAAAATGCTGCCAAGACAAAATGGAGCATGTGTAAGCCTATCTAGTTTTTTAGACCACTGTTCCTAGAGATATAAAATCTGTAAATTAACAACAGAATAAAATAAACATTCTGTATTATCTATCTGGGTCAAACTTCTGATCTGAAGATGACATGGATTAATATCCATATTTCTCATCTGGCCTCAGCTAAACATGTGTACAGTATAGTTTATTGTGAACCTTGGATGGAAAGGAAGGAAATTTTAATAGGTGTTAGCTGATTTCTATTTCTATTTGATTTCTGCAAAATAACAGAACACAGTTATGGGAGTAAAAAATACACTTCAATAGTGCTTGGATACCATCAAGGTAAAGTATGCCAGAGCCATTATCTGCCTGACTGTATTACGTCTGAAACACTGGCCTCCCAGAGACTCCTTTAATGGCCTGAACATGCAGAAATGGCTTGGAATGAGGTCAGGACTGCATGAGACATGTCATAGTAACCCTCCGCTAAGTTCCTGCAATGTGCAAGTTGTGTTGATGAATGATTGTGTGTACTGTTCCCACAGATTCATCTCTTCCGCAAGTTGGTGACAAGTTATCTATGGTCATCATTCAAGGATGTATATCATCATTATCATCATCAGCCTTATCCTGTTTACAGGCTAGCAGGGGCCTGAAGCCTATCCCAGGAGACTTAGGGCATGAGGCAGGGTACACCCTGGATGGGGTGCCAATGCACTGCGGGGTACACACACACACTCATTGACTTCTATGGGCAATTTAGGAATGCTAATTAGCCTAATCCGCATGTTTTTGGACTGTGGGAGGAAACCGGAGTACCCGGAGGAAACCCACCAATGCAAACTCCATGCATGCAGACCTGGGAATTGAACCCAGATCCTGGAGATGCAAGACCACAGTGCTAACCACTAGGCCACCAATGGCGACTTGAGGATGTATAGCCTTCTTTAAAATGTTTGCACCATTCAAATGTTTTACTGTGGCTAAGTGTCTCATCGGCATACTGTGCTTGAAGTCCTCTGTAAATGTCAATCGGTTTTATGCCTTTGTTCATAAGAAAAGTCCTGGTTTGACCTGAACACCCCTCATATTACTAATATACAGGGTGTCCCAAAAGTCCCAATACATAAGGAAAATTAATAAATTAGGTTAATGGTTTTCAGGTTCGCCCTGACAATGTGAAGTGGCCTCCGAGATCCCCAGATCAAAGCCTGCATGGTTTTATCTGTTGGAGCCCATGAAGGCCAAGGTGTACTATATCCTGTAAATATACAGCACAAACACCATTTAAAGGAACACATTCAGATTGCAATTGCATGTCTAACACCAGATATGTTAACATGAGTTCATTACGAGTGGGAGTGATGTCACAAAGAAATCACAGAGGAAAAGTCTGAATTTCCCCTATGTATGTCGATTTATTGTACGTCCTCCACCTTTACAAGTGTTCTACATTCTGCACCCTGAGTCATTTTGAACTATATAGTGAACTAATGGCCTAATGAGATGATTCTCTGTGAGCTCTATAAATAAAACACAGTGTCCTATTAGAGTCCATCTGCAGCCAGAGACTCATGTCCCCTCTTTCTTTATCCTCAGAGCAATGAAAGGCATGAACTCTTGTGCCACATCCAATTACTAATAGAAGCTTTATGAACCCATGCTGAATGTTTCAAGTTACTCCTCAGCTCTAAATATAGCTAGAGTACAGGCCACCCAGTTTGGAATGAGCAGACAAAAGGCCTTGGTGTACGTGTGTGAATGTGAGTGAGCGAAGTGTATAAGAGCGAGAGTGAAGGAAACAGGAGGAGAAAGGACGGAGAGTTCTGTGTGGATTTGCAAGCATGTATCGGAATGCCTACTCCAACTTCTCTATAACTGAAACCCCTAACACCCCTGCAGATACACACTCACACGGGTGACATTCACTGATCTCATGCCTGCCAAGAGCAATAGTATTCCTGTAGTCCTCTCAGGTCTCAAATAATTAAATGAGCTGAGTTTTAGGAGAAATATCCTCAAACTGTGCTGAACATCAGCCTTAAAGCACTGGATTTGAACAGCTCTGTTTTAGACAGTGTGTTTATGTTTAAGATTGTTAGTAATTAGTCAGGCAGAACGGTGGCTTAGTGGTTAGCACTGTCGCCTTGTACCTCCAGGGTCTGGGTTTGATTCCTGCCTGTGTGTGCATGGAGTTTGCATGTTCTATGTACCTTGGTGAGTTTCTTCCTGGTACTCCAGTTTCTTGGAAATTTTGGCATTTCCAAATTGCCTGTAGAATGAGTGTGTGTGTGCCCTGCGATGGATTGGTAGCCTGTCCAGGGTTTGCTCTGCAAATTACATGCTGCTTTGCATGCTCTGCAAATTCTTTATACCGTTTTATCCTGTATACAGTGTCGCAGGGGGTCTGGAGTCGATCCCAGGAGACTCAGGGCACGATACAGGGTACTCCCTGGACAGGGTGCCAATCCATCGTAGGGCACACACACACACAATCACACACCACTGATATTTTGGGAACGGCAATCAGCCTAATCTGCATGTCTTTGGACTTTGGGAGGAAACCGGAATACCCGGAGGAAACCCACAAAGCATGCAGAGAACATTCCATACACACAGACTTGAGGTGGGAATCAAACCCTGAACCTGGAGGTGCAAGGTGCCAGTGCTAAGGCTTAGGGGTTTAAATCTTGCCTTTGGTCTGTGTTTGTGTGTGGAGTTTCTTTCTGTCCCTACGCTTGGTGGATTTCCTCTGGTTACTCTGGTTTCCTTCAACAATACAAGGATGTGGTCTATGTTGATTAGTGTTTGACTGAGAGTGTAAGTGTGTGGGTGCGATTGTGTCATATGGTGTGTTGGCACCCCAGTCCCAAGTTCTCTGGGAGAGTTATGGCCCTCCATGAACCTACATACAGTATGGTATAGATAATGGATAGACTGATTGTATAATAAGCTGTCTGATTATGTCTATACACCCTTTAGAATTATATAATAAAGATTCTATTGCTTTTTGATTACATTAAAGAATATTATTCTTTAAGCACATCAGTATGTGCTTGCAGAACCATAGGCTGGCAAATACTAACATTATTTAAAGTGGTCTAATTTGCTTCCACTTAGGTGTCTGCATTGCCACTAGTTTCTGTACGTAGTTGTCTCATAAAATTTTCTAATCCTATGCCATCTTCCTATTGGTGCCTTTTAGATGAACATTTTTGACACTGCCAGAATTTTGTCAGCACTGTTATTTGTCACTTTTTGAAATTGTTGTTGTGTGTTATGAAACTACATATCTCAACTCATGAACAATTTTTTTATGATGCATCATTATAAAGGTAATGAATGAAAAGCTAGCTTTAGGCAAGCAGTTATGCTTGGGGTGTGCCATAAAATAAAATAAAATAAAATCACTTCCTTTTATTTTTTTAATGAGAATATCCTGCTAGATCATTTTTAAATTGGTCTTACCTAATAAAGTAAAATAAAGTAAATTTTCCATGCTGGTATTTAACAGTGCAGGTATTTTTTTAAGCTCCATTAAGCACTCATTTATGTGTATGTCTGAGAGAAACTTTGAAATAACAATTATAGTAATGACAGCCTCAATCATTAATCATTTCCCCTACTTTCTCTTACTTAAAAAAAAAAAAAACCTTTGTGTTTACTGACTTAAAGTAAGTGAAAGTTGGTGTATTATCCTGTCCTTCCACGGCTTTGTGCCAGGTCTGCCTAGGTCCTCCGAATTTAAAAGAAACCTATTGAAATCTGTTTCCTCTGGCAGCGAGAATGGAGATGGAAATAGCTCATTGTTTAAGCGGACACCCTGTAGGATATTGTCAGGTTCTGTCGAAGAGACTAAATCACTGCGTCGCATGCAATAAGCTCTGTCCTGCTTCCCAACATTGTATAACACGTTCAAGGAATGTCACACTGAATACGCTATGCAAAGCGGTCATCAAGTGTCCTCGCTTGAACCCTGTAGGCCCTCAGTGCTAAAACAGGTGCAATGCTACTAAACAGCAAGTCCAAATGAACAATACATTCCTGGGCCAAGCAAAACAAGGCAGTTGAGGCATTCCCTGACAGAATAGATGTGCTGAGTAATGGCAGAAGATTTGTTTCTCCCCTGGTCTCCGGGACAGATGGAAATCCTGGACTTAGGTTGATGTTATGTTCCTTACACACATACTCTCTTTCTCTCTCTCTCTCTCTCTCTCCCTCTTAACATACACACATTCTTCTCCAAGTCTTCTCGCTTCCCTAAATGAGCCTCCACTCTGCCCCTGTGAGTTACTGATCATTACCCCTGATCAGTTTGGAAGCAAAAGTACTGGAAAAAGAACATCAAGTTAATGATGGGTTGTCACGGATTGCTTCAGCCTGGAATTATTATAGAACATAATTACAAGAAAATGGCATTTTTTTGGTAGAGGCCTCTGTCCTTTGGCAAACAAAACAGTACAAATGACTGTTACATCATACATTCTTTATAAGTGTTACAGGACACTTACATAAGCAATTATCTAAACCAAGCAAAAGTCAACCAAAATCCTCCAGGGCTGCTCCAGCAACACCCCCCTCCTCACCAAGAAATGAATAAAAAAAATTTTTTTTTTATTAATATTGTGAAATTATTTACATATCAATACTGCAAAAACATTAACATTATAATTGCAGAAGTATTCACCCCGTTGTTACTGTAAGATCTCTAACATGATCCTTGATGCTATTAGAAGTCACATGGTTAAATTAATAGTGGCTTAATATGTCACGTGATCTCAATATACAAATATGCTGTAAGAATCCGTATTTGGTTTGAAAGCCTATGTAAACGAACAGTATCGTACCAAGGTGCTATCTAAAAAAGTGCTGGAAAGCTGCACACAAGTGGTATTCCATCCAACCATCCATCCATCCATCCATGTACAGTACCATGCATGTCTTTGGATCATAGGCAGGATTTGAACCCCCAACCATGAGGTGATGGTTCAACTCAATTCATTTCATTGTGAGATGACCCAGACTCAACAGGAAACTCATTCTCATTTGGGTGATATCTGATAGATATCGCAGGGTTTAACTTGCCGTCATACTGTGTGCTATGATTGTGCTTACCACTAAGCAGCTGGACTTATCAACATGTTTCACAGAAACCATATATAGATTCATGGCATATGATCCCAATTAAGTCCACTTTTTATTTTGCAATTGTAGCATTATAAAAGTTCAGTAGGGTGAATTCTTTTGCAGGACACTGTGCACACTTCTCTTCCCTAATGTAATAAACACTCACCCACACATTACTTGCAAGAGTGTTACACTTGGTGTGATTTCCTGGCCGAGACCGTTTGCACTTCTCGGTGCAGTGTGAAGCCCTCAATGTCATACAATAAGCATGTCAGAGCAATGTGTGGACAAAAATGTAATTTCTGTGGGCCTCTGGGTTACTCATCTATGAAGGACAATACGAGTAAACAAAATCTGCCCTGCATACCGGAGTAATTACCAATTACCATGCATTCTAATTTGAGGCAATTTGGCATAATATGCATCAGTATCTTGACAATTTCCTCAAATTGGGAACAAACAACCCCGAAAGCAAACAAGAGGAATGTTTGTATTTTGATGTCTGATCTGACAGAGAGAGACATTTCTGCAAAACTCCTGGAAAAATATTTATAGATGAATTCAGTGAAGTCTGCAGACCCAGCAGGTTTCACAGTGAAACCTCGGATTACGAGTAACGCGGTTTATGAGTGTTCCGCAAGACGAGCAAAGATTTTTAATAAATTTTG
>JAQMYG010000023.1:6026676-6039240 GCA_030014215.1 Clariallabes teugelsi | reverse complement strand
TTTGTTCAATAAAAATGTATTCTTGAGTCATCCACCATCATTTTGTGGCTTTTGTAAAGTATCGGTTCAGGCACCGTCTTGGCACCGCTACCGTTTTAAAAGTATCGATTTGGCACCGGTATTGAAAAAAACCCAAACGGTACCCAACCCTAGTCTATACTACTTAATCCTGTATACAGGGTCATGGGGGGGGCCTGGATCCTTAACCAGGTGACTTAGGGTACGAGGCGGGGTACACCCTGGACAGGGTGCCAATGCATCGCAGGGTACACGCTCATTCACACACTATCAGTCCTCTCTGATTTTGGAAACTAGCCAATTAGCCTAATCTGCATGTCTTTGGACTGTGGGAGGAAACCAGAGTATGCGGAGGAAACCCACCAAGCACGGGGAGAACATGCGAACTCCATGCACACACACCCGAGTCAGGAATCGTACCATTAACCTGGAGGTGCAAGGACCACTTGCCACAACCACTACGCCACAATGCCGCCCCAGTGTAAACAATAGTAATATCGTGTTTGTAAACGAATTGCTATCTAGAACATGGAGAGGCAACTTCTATATTTAAAAACAAACATTGTTCTTGTGTTATGCTGGAGAATATGTCAAGATGTTAAGTATGTTAGTTGGAAAACAAGCCATAGTTCAGTCACGATCACTCACTTTAGTTAAGCACCACGCAGGGCATATTGTTGCTTAAACCTGATGATTCACCGGTTTATATTTAGACAGCATTTCCAAGGCTGTGTGTGTTGATTAATTGCTCATTGTGAACCACAATACAGTCCAGAAGCACACACACACTGCCAAAATAAAGATGCTGCTCTTTAAATCTAAATAATTTTGAATTCTAATTAGTGATTAGTAATGACTAGAGTCCTTCATTATGACGGTTGTAATTATTGAGTCCTGATTAACAGTAAAATAACAGAACAACAAACCCTGATTAATAATCAGGTAAAAGTAGACTTCTGGAGGAACTATCGAGTGCTGTTTGCAATGCACATAGCTGCTGTTTATGATTGTAGTGTTTATCACTGTCTGTGTGTGAGAAAGAGATTTTAAGATTGTTGACTGTAGGCACCATCCGTATTGTAACAGGTTCAACCCATGTTTCACGGGCAGAACTATAAGTCATGGACACGAGGCGAGGTCTTACGGGAGAAAGGGTAATTTATTTAGGAAAAATTAGGGAAGGAAAGGGATGAAAAGATAGGGAAGGAAAGAATGTGCCCCACTCCTTCGCACACCTGCAGATAGGGGAGGCTGCCTATCTAGTGAGCTTCGGAGTGAGCGAGGATCGATAGTGATTTGGGCGCACGCCGTGAAAGTATTTACAAATATTTTCATTTAAAATAAAGTCAGAGGAAAGAATGTGTTAAAAATGTAAAGGCTGGGTTAAAAAATGTAAAGAAAATAATTTTAAAGATTTAGATTATGATGTGTGTGTGTGTGTGTGTATATATATATATATATATATATATATATAAAATTTAACTTTTAAAAGGTATTAATACTGGAAAAGCTTAAAAATAAGTATATTTTACTTTTTAATATAATTTTAGATCAATATGAAATATTGATACAGTACTGTGCAAAAGTATCCCACCATCCCTCATTTCTTCATGTTAATTTAAATAAAATAAATGACAACAAATGTTTTACTGCAACAGGCTGCAAAATGCTTAAAGATGCAATTTAAATAATTGTTAACCTCAGTAGCAACCTCATTTCCTCGCTTGTCTGTTCCAACCACTCACCATTCGGCATCAGTGGTATACTAATCACCGGTGTGAACATCTGTCATCATCTACAGCTGTTTCTCACTGGTTCATGCCTTAAGTTAGAATTAAATCAATTAAGTTATTCCTCCTAAAGTTAAAGTTATTAATCGTTATTATATATATCTTAAATATATTTTAGATATCTTAAATTATTCCTCTACAACTGGTTAGGCATAGGGACTGGAGTGACAATGAGAGCCAAAAAAGTCCTTTAGGACGTTTGGGGAACTATTGCGCAAGATTACATATAACATAAAAAGATAAAAGAAAATCTGGCTGTTTGGAAACAAAATATGAATAAATAAGGAGTCAAGACTTTTGCACAGTAGCCCATATTAAAAATATTATTCTATAAAAGTGCATTGTGTAAGATTGATGTAAAAGACAGCAGCGCATCATGTTCAGATGTTTCCCAGACCACCGTGCAAATTCATAATTTATCACTAATCGCTTTGTGTTGGCACGTTATTTATCTCTCTTCATCTCTTTTCTGTCAGTGTGGAACAGGCTGAGTACCTATGAGTACATCGTTCGACAGAGACATCGACTGGACGCAAGAGACACTAACAAAGGCCCCTCAGGGAATGAGCCTGGAGTTCCCAAGATGAACGTCATTAAGGTGAACAAAACAAACACACAGGTTTCGAATGAGCTACAAGTAGATGTTCAAGGCCTGTTTACACGCAAAGGTCCCAATTACTGTAAATCTTCCTTGGTTGTGTTCTCAGGCTCGCATATGTAAACTGAGTCACGTCAGGTTTATGGGATGTTCCTAACAGGCTGTTTTTATGGGTTTAGTCACTTAAGTCATTAAGTTTTACAATCATTTTATCTCCTAGCCAGTGAAAGATGCTAGTTATTAGGTTACAAACATATAAAAAAATATTGCAAGCTGGGTAAACATGTGACACTGTGTTACACATGGATGCAGTTTGCTCCATGGCAACCAGGTTGTTTTGAATTGTCATGGCTCATTCCATCATTCCAACAAATTTTGGCAGAAATGTCTCTGCCAGGCGTCAGGGAAAATCTCAGTCGGATGCCATGATGACATCTTTCAAATCCACGGGAAACAGCATCCACAGTGTTGGGTCGCTTCCTGTTGTAAAGGGCAGCTTTGTGTGTAAAGCATGGTGTGACTATTGGGAAGCGCCCAGTGTGATGGAGAAATGTCTGTGATGGAAGTCGTTTATGTTTACTCATTTGCATCTTTTGCACATTTTTACGACTTTGCTGTGAGACTCGAAGATTATTTTTTTTATCCGTCTTCACCAGCATGGCCTAGTAGGTTCTGGTCGAGTCTGTGCTTCATACAAGTAACTTTGTGTGTAAAGTTGCTTGGACAATGGTGTGTGAGAGCATGTGGACACCCACCCTACAACTTCCATATGATTCTATGGTTGCAAATGCATTCTTTCAACATTATGTGACTTGCCCATAGTGTTGATGTGGATGTAGAATTAGATACCAAGATGGTGAAGTTATGCCATGCAAATTTTGATCTCTGTATCTATTTGAGGATTAATTATGGAATTATTCTTTACTTTGATTGCTATGTGCAATTGTTTAAAATGAAAAGCGGGAAGAGGAAGATGGAAAAGCTTGTTCAGTTACAGTTTGCCACCTCAAGGGGGCACTGTAACTTCAGTATAACAAAAGCATGCATGAGTTGAGGGGGAAAAAAGTGAAATTCTGTCTGTTAATTACTTTCTCAAATTTTGGATGCCAATCAAGATAATAAGAGTAATTTATTTTCTACAGTGAAATTGCTGTACAAAAATCCATTTTGAGTATGATGTCCTTAAGTCTTCAAAACCTGCCGGATCCGGTTGGGCATAGAGTCAAATAGACATCTGCAGTACTCTGGTACTCACTCAATCCATGCCTGCTTAATTGCTTCCTGGAGATCATGAGAAGACGGTTTCATGACTGCTACTGCCTTCTTCACCATTGTCCAACAGTTTTCTCTTGGGTTTAGGTCTGGAGGTGACTCAGGCCATGGCTCCAGAAGCTGAATGCTATTGTCATGTAGCCAGTTTTCAGTTAATAGCACAACTCTTGAGCCAAATAAACTTGAACTAATTAGTGAGATCATCTGTTTTGTTCTCATGGAGAGCTATAATACATGGCATATGCTGTCTTAAAGCTGATGGACACCACTGTAGAAGAAACTCATAGTACAGTCATTTGTAATTTGCTGATCTCAGCATCTGCTGTTTTTGCCTTTGCTGCCTGTATTTCTTGCATCTGAAATGGTTAACCAGGAAATCCGTGGTAAAAACGTGTTTAAAAACCTTTGATACTGAAATGTTTTCGTCCATAGACTATATCTGGTTCCAGAAAGCTCTTTGTGTCGCTGTTTAAAAGCGTTATATAGAAGTGGATGTGCAGGTGCATAAAAATCCATTTACTAATGAGCTGAATTGAAAGAGCTTTAATCATATTCAGTTTCAGGCCTACACCTATGTCCTGGAGGTAAACGTAAGCCTTAAGCAAAACAATACTGATGGTGAAGCAATAGGGAGCTCTACCATCTTAAACTATAGTGGGCTGGTACGTGCTTGGAGGTTTAATCCTATATATTTGAATGATCGTGCATGGTGCAGGACACATTTTTTGAAATGTCGTCTCATCTGCATCGTGTTTTTTTCCAACTCATAACCAGCCTTTCTGCAATCCAAGACCCCGACTAAGTGCTTACTAAAGATGAATTCCTAGTAGGATTTACATTTTCTGAGAAATAAGTCAAATATCTGGTTTTACTTGTAGGATGTGAGCTACTCAGGAACTCTAGGCTACACCAATCCTGACATGGAGATGGAGGAACCCGTCATGAGGAGCTCACGTGGAAACCCAGAGTAAGACAACTGAACGCATATTGCTTATATGTACGGCAGCAAGACGGTCAAAATCCATCTTAAAATGACTTCAGTCGTTGATCAAGTCTCATCCTTGATTAGTTTTTAGCAACAACTATTTTAATATTGTGTTGTACTTGTGCTTGCAGGATTGACAATTGTATACAATATTATTATACAATTATATCCAGTACTATGCAAAAGTTTTAGGCACCCTGTGTCTATGGATTTTCTTTTCTTTTTTTTTTTATTCTATGACTTTAAGTGCAAAAAAAAAAGTATAAAAAAGTATTAAAAAAGTATATACACTGTGTTATATATGTACACATATGCCAGAAAAGAAAGCAACACATTGTATAAGTGACCACTTTCCAGACAAAAAAAAATAAATAGAGGAAATGCAAAAAAAAGTTTTGCATGCAAAAAAGAAGGTACAACAATCAAATTCCTCAGAAGAACTGTGGGTGGTTCTGCGGGATGCTCAGTAAAACTCGCTAATTTCCGTAATAAACTGAACACAGTGTTCCTGAGACTAAAGGGTCCTCAGTGCTTCATCACATTGAATACTGACTTTGTTTCTTCAGAGTTTCCTAGGCTTCATAGTTTTGTCTTTTTTTTTTCTTCAAATTATTATTATTATTATTATTTATTTATTCTTAATTTTTAAATTCAGTGCCCTACAGCATATATTTGCATGTCCCTTAAATTTTGCACATTACTACTGTATATCCAGCAACAGTTGCTGAGGAATGTGTTTGTCTTAAATGTCAAATTGAATTTTTTTTTTTACACATTTTTGCTAAAAACATTTTTTTATTTAAGAACTACAATATGGGCGCCATGGGTGCCATAACATTTTCACAGCTCAGGCTCTGACTCGCGCCACTGCTCAGGCTCTGACTATGTATTTATATATATTTAAACTTTACTCTAGTTGGCTTGAATCAGTCATCGAGTCTGTTGAAAGAATGATCGTTTGGTGGCTTTTTGGTGTGTTTATTTTAACAATTCCACATAAAGCTTCACGTAAGGACGTTACAGTAAAATGTTATTTTATTGTATTGAGCAAGTCAGTACTAGATCGGTGAGATTCGCTAGAAAGGAAATAAAATGCAATTTATTAAACAGAGAAAACTTGTGGTTATGTGCCAGGAACTAAATTGTGATGGTGACTGTTTTTTTTTTTTTTTTTTTTTTTTTTTTTGGACAGTTCTGCTTTTTGCCAACCTAGGGCAAAAAAAAAAAAAAAAAGAAGTGATGTGGCGTCCGTGTTTTTAATCCGTATCACATCCAGTGCTCTTTCTCTACTTAAACCAGAGTTATATGCTGAACATATTTAGCATCTGTTTATTTTATATAGCTCCGTGAGAGGTTTTGAAAGTGTGACAGATCTCAGTCTCTAGTTCAGTGGTCACATTTCGAAGCTGGCGTGCGCACGACTCGTAAGAATGAAACCGAATGTACTTTTGCAATAGCAGGCATTTGTTGTGTTGTCATGGTGAGCATTTAAAACAACACAAACAAAGCGTGAATCCGGTTTGCTTTCCCATGCCTCGGATGACACTTTGCACATTGAAATGGAGAAGGAGAAGGCGAAAGAAGATGAAGAAGGAGCAATTTCCTAGAAATTTCAACTGCTACTTTGATTAAATGTGAAACAGTCAGGCAGCACTAATGAATTAAACACTGTTCGACTGCTCTTTCAGTTGAAATTTAACCTAAGGATTTGTAATAAGTTATCCTTGTTGCAAGCATTCCCTTTTACCGGGAATCATTTCGAAACATCTTGGTGATCTCATTTTAACTGATAAATCAATAGATGGTGAGAGAATCAGCTTTATCACCTGATTGGAATCACTAATAAGATTAGATCACTTGGCAACTTCAACGGACATGCTGTGTGTATTATTTATACACAAATAGAGGTGTGTGTTTGTGTTTGACCTATGACAACAAGTGGAATGTTTTAACCAAGGGCTCAAATTGTCAACACCGTTTGCTATCATTTGTGACGGATAGCTGTAAAGATCGATGGAGAATTAAAATCATTTTGGTCGTCTTTTACGGTCATTCTTAACTCAACATGGTCACCTTACAAAGGGCTGTAACAAAACTGAATACAGTATGCTGGTTTATTTCATGTGCTTGTGTGCTGTGCTAATCCGATGCCGTGTCTTCTTACAAAAGGTTGTACGTTAATGGCAGGATCAGACGCTCGCGAGAAAGAATGGCTGATGAGGACCTCCTCCCTACTGTGTCCACGGAGCAGAAACCAGCGCCCCGTCCGTCCAAAAACACTCAGGTTTGACTCAGACTATACCAGGGTCACGTGGACTCCTCGTTAGGGAACCGAGACGGAGCACGTTGTCGCACATGTGGTGTGGCTATTTGGAGATGATGTGGATTCTCAGGGGCTTTCATAATAAGCGTCTCTCTTCAGATTTTAGCCAAATCTAAAGGAAAAATTATATAATGCATTAAAGGTTCCATGTTTTAAAAGTTCCATGTATTTCTTTTACAAGTGTGTGTGCGTGCACGCCCGTGCCCTGTGAAGGATTGGCACCCTGTCCAGGTGTCCCCCACCCACGTGCGCTCCTGGAATAGGCTTCAGGTCCACGCGGCCCTGTCCAGTTTAAGCAGTATAGAATATGAATGAGCGAGCTCTGGCCAAAACAAAAAAGAATAACAAGCAGTATTATTCATTTCTGCATGAATCCTGTCCCAAGATACTGATTAGATATGAGCGTACAAGTCCATGCACAGCACCACTTCACTCCGTTCTGAAGCTAGGGCTAACAATGGGATTTTATCTCATTACACACGCGCCCTGTGGAGGGTCTGCCCATATATTGAGTTGGATTGTTTATTGAACAGGAAAATAGCTAGACTATACCTGATCCATGATGTTTAAGTTTAAGCTACTGTTCTTTCCTGGTTTACCTTTTTTTTTCCTTTAGAAGAAAAAGAAGAAAGTGCATAAAATACCAGCAGAAGTGAACAATGAGCGAGTGACAGAGATGAGCAGAGGCAGACCCATGGCACATCATTTAGCTGAGCAAGGTAACACACAAACACTAAGACACAATCAGCCTTTGTGTTTAGTTGATGATTTGTATAAACTAACAATGCAGGGACTAAATCTGGTTTTTAAATGCCTGGTGTATTTCTCTAAGGTTTATCACCTATAAAATGGAATAGTAGCATTTTGGGGTGTTTTCACGTTAGGCACGATTGATTTGTACCGTGCCCAGGAATGACGGCTTCCCCACTTCCCACATTTTTTTTTGTTCTCCGTACTCTGGTACACTTACATATTTACACACTCTGATACAGCAGGTGGCAGTTTGCACCTACTTGCTTTGTGAAGAATGTCAAGTGCCTTCCTACTTGATCAGCTATGGCCATGTAGTTTAGAGGATGAGATCGATGTACATATTTCAGAGGAGATCAATGTCACCGATGACATCGTGTCTACACAGCGATCTTCTTCCGTGCTCAGGTGAACGATTGCGTTCTCGCTGATGAAAATAAACCAGACTTTCGGGTCAAGTGTTCTCGGGAACGATCCTGGAACCCTAATGTGAAAACGACCTTTAAAACACCCTGATGCTTACGATGTATAAACAAACACTTATGCACACGCCTGTCGGCTGCGTATCTTGTTCACATCCTTAGAAACTAACGCGGCGTGTCCATACGTGCCCGCTAGATGCAATATGCATGTAAATGGTAGGGGCAGTGTAGTCAGCAGGCATGTCAAAAACAGCAGAAAGCTTTGAAGAGAAGTTCTGCAAAATTTCATTCACCTGTACAGTGTTTCTTTACCACTGCACGGTGCATGCTTGTCAAAACAGTTGGAAGTGTCAGCTTAGCTCCTTGTCGCTGCGTTTGTTTACTTTAGGCAAAATTGTCTGTTTGAATTCTCCCGGGTGGCACAGTGATGTAGTGGTGGTTAGCACTGTGGCCTCGCACCTACAGGGTCGAGGGTTCGATTCCCACCTCAGGTCTGTGGGCATAGAGTTTTTTCCCCATGCTTGGTGGGTTTGCTCTTGGTTCTAGCGTTCCCTGTAATATGTGTGTTCCCCTGTGATGGATCGGTATTCTGTCCAGGGGTTACACCACACCTCGTTCCCCAAGTCTCCTGGGATAGACTCCAGGCCTTGTATACAGGATGTATAGAAAATGAGATGACGTTAATTCTCCGGTGTGCCCCCTACTGGAATGTTCTAGCTAAGTACAGTTTGTGAACAAATGCATTTACAGCGTAGGCACCCGTGTGCCAAAGTCATTAAAATGACAACATAAGCTCGGTGTCAACTTTGCAATTTCTAACTGACCTTCCATGGGTTTCTGCCACACTGTGTGACAGTTTTGTGATAGTTTGTGTTTCTCCTTTCATGGACTTTTGGTTGGTATCTCATACTAAATTGTTTTTCCTTCACAGTTTTAATTATGCAAAGTGGAAAGGAAATGTTGTTGCCACCCCTACTCTAAAGTTAGCTCCCTACTAGCTAAATTGTTTGTCATTATTTTAATCCTTTATACTTACATGTTTCTTTGTAACTGGGCTTGTAACACTTTAAAAGGTAAAAAAAAAACAGTTTATTGTTCTTTCACCTTACATAAAAATTTTTAGTTATGGAGTTGTTGTGTTAGGAAAGATGTTTTATAATTATCCACTGTAGAACTGTCTTTAGAGCAAAAAAAAAAATAATAGAAAAACTACTGGTAATTGGTGTATGGGGTAATTTTCCCATGTGGTGGGATGTTTGCATTGTGATAGTCGTGGCCTTCTTTGTGATTCATATGCATTCCACCCTAATCATGTATTCTTTTTCTATGCGCAAGCAGTGTGTGTTATCCTCAGTCATAGTGTTCTGTGGTGTTCATCTCTATTACTAATTACAATCCGTGTTACCATATTATAAATATCTCACTTTATTTTAGTGAATAGTACCATTCTTTAGTGCTGTGTTTGCATGTAGGCCATACTTTTGTACGTTTTGACTTTGTGCATCCCGATCCCTAGAGTCCTCCGTAGCCGCTGCCACTTTGTCCTCATCCCTAAGCCAGCGACTCCCTTTCCCAGCATTCCCTGTGCGGGTGACTCTTCCCCCTCTGGCCCCTGTGCAGGCTGCCGGCCCCCCGGCTGAGTACCACTCTGATTCTGCAGAGTCTTTGGAGGAGATCCCTGTAGCCCTGGCACGCCTGGGCACCGCCACGCCGGCGCGGGCGCCCATCACTACAGTCGTCAGCCAGTCCTCCGCTACACAGCGTGTTTTGCTCCAGCCATTACAGTCTCCGCAGCCCGGGACTAAAAAGAAGGCTGCGTCTCGCAAAGCTGCGGAAGAGAGATTCGAAATGGCATCCCATAATCCTTTTGTGTCCGTCATTAGAAGAAGCGAAGAGACTACTTTAACTCTCGACGGAGCCAGAGCACAGGACGGACTCGGTTATGTGGGAAAACGCAAGCACACGAGCAAGAAAAGAGGCACAGAGGAGGCAAGACTCCACACACCGCTCGCGTAGGAGTACAACAAGGCTCGCTAAACTTCCCAGAGATAAGCTGCATCATAAAATTACAAATCCAGTGGCACTACAATCTCAGTAGCAAAAAAAAAGAAAAAGAAAGAAACTCAGTTCACCTATGCAACCAACACTGAGTTTAGGATTTTGAACTTCAAATATATTCCGTTTCATTTATTTCACTGCTTTTTGCTAATCATTGCTTTCATTGCATTGCACAATTGTATTTGTACTTTTTTATTTATCATTACAAAACTATTAATTCATATTGAATGCCAAAGCTCATGTATTGTGTACAGTCTATAGCAGATTGAAATATCTGTTGACTGTTGCTATAAACATTTTTATTTTTAAATTCTTTTCATAAATCCTGTATGTTTAGTTAGAATTCTGTCATTGAATTTTGGTTGTTTTTTACAGTGGCACATTTTCTCAATTATGACTCACTTATACTTAATGTTAAATGTTTAATGTTTCTTATACTGAACTGTCACCCATTCCTTAAAGCAGTAGCCAAGTCCTAAATAAAACGCCAAGCCCTACGGTTCTCCTTTCGGCCACACTGATGGCTACGAAATATTTGTAGAGATCCTTAAAACCGCATTACCTTCCAGTTCTGACTCAGCGTTCAGCGATACCACCCGAGGGTCTGCACAGTTATTACTCACTCAGGCTCTTGTGCCCTGTTAATTAAGATCAGACTTATCGTTTTAAATCATGTGCGCGCTTCACTAAAGAATAATTTTTTTTCGGGATTTGTTTCACGAAGCTGTTATTCGAGCTCTGTTTGACAAGTCTATTAACTAGTAAAATTTAAGACGGCCTCTGCTTTTTTTTTTTTTAACAATCCCACATGCACACGCGAAACGCTTAATCAGTCCCACCATTTCGCGCTTTTATTATTCCTGTTTGATCCTGGCCGTAATATTTCCTAATAAAACGAGCTAACTGTGTTTTTTAAGCTGTAAACATATTAGTGATTAAACCGCTGTGACACTTAGTGAGGTTTTTACTGATGAATGAATATATAAATCAACACAGTGAACACCTTGCACAGTGGACGATGCGACCATGTTAAGTATTTTGATCTTTCTTTATATATTTTTTTGTGTGTGAGGAACTTTACCCGGCAAGTGTGGCATTTGGGACCGGGGACTAACTATGCTACGTTCACGTTAAAGTCTCATTGTTCAATTTTTTGATCGGATCGGATTTGCATGTTATGACAGTTCACATTCATAATTGCAAATTAATTTATCTGACTTTAATGAGGACGAATCTGTCCACTGATACAGGACGCAGCGCCCATCAATGCGTCTTGAAATCTGATATGCCGTACCAGTCAAAGGTTTTAGACACAAGGTTCTAGACATTAGTTTCTACATTCTAGAATAATACTGGATGGTCACAAACCTATGAAAAATAACATATAGGATTATGTGATTAAGTAACAACAATGGTCAGTTGTTCTGTAATAGTTCTTGCAAGAAGAATATTGTTAAACCCATCAAGCACCATGATGAAATGAGCGTGCAGTATTCCCGGACCTATGAAGAGCATTCTAGCAAAACAAGACCAAAACTTACCTCTGCTGCAGAAGAGAAGTTAATTTAGAGTTACCAGTCTCAGAAATCACCAATTAGCAAACAGCACCTCAATATGAACTGTTCGAAAGAGATTATTGCATATTTTAAGTGGCTTCAGTACTGTTTTACAATGTAGAAAGAAATAATCAGGAAACATCGTGGATTCAGAAGGTGTGTCTAAACTTTTGACTGGTTGTGCAAATCTGATTTAGGACCAAATGACTCCGATCCGATCTGAAAAACATCAGATTAGTGCGTTCAGACAGCTAAAAAAAATCTGATCTGTTTCAAATTAGGATAAAAAATTTCATTTGAGTCACTACAGGCTTATAGTGTAAATGTACTCTTATTTCTTCCTATGCCTTTTCTTGTATGGTAATTTGATGCAGTATTTTCTTTTGTAAGCTTCACAGTCACTATATATTTTCTATGGATTAATACTAAGGGGGAAAAAAAATAAATTGTTGTTTTGTGTCATATTATGTCCTGACAATACTAATGGATAGATCAGGCCAGTTTTTAGATAATTTCTGATAATCACAAAAGGCATCTTGTTTTGGACTGACCTTAAATTTCACTGCATTATCCGGTGAGTTGGAGAGAGTAAAAGTGAACCCACAGTCTACTCACAGTTCAGATGGAGCTGCCCTGATTTACATGCAAATACACAGACATGCAAGAAGTAAACAGACACCCACATTTTTACAATGAAATGTATGTAATAAACTTAACATTTTTGAGTAAGTACACCCGAAAAAATGCTGGGTTAAAAACAACCCAATCTGGGTTGTTTTTAACCCAGCTGCT
>JAQMYG010000023.1:6003320-6026626 GCA_030014215.1 Clariallabes teugelsi | reverse complement strand
CCTATCCCAGGAGGCTTAGGGCACGAGGCAGGGTACACCCTGGACAGGGTGCCAATCCATCGCAGGGCACACACATTGGGAAGGCCAATTAACTTAACCTGCATATCTTTGCACTGTGGGAGGAAACCGGAGTATCCGGAGGAAACCCACCAAGCACGGGGAGAACATGCAAACCCCATGCACATAGAGACGGGAATTAAGCCTGGCCGGGAATCAAACCGGACCCTGGAGGTGCAAGGCGACAGTGCTAACCACTACACCACCGTGCTGCCTAGGTTGTTTTTAAAATATCTTAAAAACACAATTAATTTCTTTAAACTGCACTATAATTCTGTTAACAGTAAAAAGGGGTTTCAATAGTCTAGCTGTTTGAATAAACAATTAGTTGTCATAGTAATGGCAACAAATTTTGGCACATTGGGGTCAGTAACCATTCTATAAATGAACATCGGTTTGAGTAAACCAATCAATGATCGATTTTAGTCAATAATGGTTTTAACCAAACAGTACACTCGTTGTGCTTCCTGGAAAAAAATCAATCCCACCACCATTCATTATTACTTCACCCAGACTACATTAGACATACTGTATGTACATCAACTAGGATTACTTGCATAAGACTGTGACTAAATTTATTAACGTTACAAACATGACACAGCTGTCAAAGCTGAGTTTCTTTGTATGTCAACTAGTATTTATCATTGTACACATATTCCTTATGAAGAGAGTTTGAAGAGAGTGATATTTTACATATCACTCTCTTCAAATCAAAGTACAACCCATATCATGGAGCATCATTTTTTTCCCAGGAAAATTATATAAAAGGACACTTTGACATACAGTACATCATCCGCTATTTTATACAAGTGTATTGTGAGCATTATCGGCATTATATGCATGCATGTTCCTCAGACTTTATGCATGCTTCCGTTACACAGCAGTTGCCAGGTAGGTAAAAAAACAAAAAAAACATGCAGTATAAAGTGCTTTATAAATTTTATACGATTAAAGTCAGTGGACATTTTTCATAATTAATTACTTGAAATGCACAGGAAATCAACCGATTGTCGACTATTTTACGATCAAAAGTGCATACTATTTACTACTTGCATATCTGTGTATATTAAACATGCTCGATACTGACAGATCAACATCTCATCCTCTGTTGTTGGAGGATATACTGAATATCTTGCGTGAATGCACAGAGTATGGACTGGTATCGAAGTGTGTGGCAATGGGCGAAAGATGTAATGTATGGGTTTTTATTCCTGAAGGTGGATCAAGTGCAAACACCTGTGAAATCTCTTGTATCTGGGTTCTTTAACATTTTTAACAATCTGTTACTTTTGCCCAGGCATAAAGATTTTTTTTTTTCTTTTTTTGTGAAATCTGCTGTCTTGTACAGCACATTAAACACCTTTTTTTTTATACAATTCCTGTATTCTATCTCATGCTTCCTGAAGCTTATTCTAACCTCAGATGGTCAGTGTTCTACCCAGCATGCCTGCACATGACAAATCAGAAGCTTGTCGTATATAATAGTCCCACATGTGGTCAGATTCCTGAATGCTTCCACTGAGGTAAGCACACATGGTGTGGGAGTACTTTAAAACATCTGTCCCTCCCAAGTGGTGTCCATGGCAACATGAAAATACACTCGTCCAGAAATGTGGGTGCATGGCAGGTTAATGGGAAACAAGCAAGGGTGGATGTAAAACCTTATTCATCCTGTAAGCTGCTATTGGGTTTGTTCTCATGGCTTGAAACAAAACTGTTGCGGCCAGTCAGGTTTCCAGAACGGAGTAATGAAGCCGGAATTAGCTTTTAGCCCGATGTTACGGTTACATGACTCCTGAGGCAGCTTACATGAATAGAGTTCAGCTCTTTTGGTGGGGCTGCTTCCGTTTAGGGTAATTACCTTCATATTGGACGAATCACATCGTAATCAGAACTCTTGGTACATTTAATCATTGCAACACGTTCCATTTTTACAGTTGTTTTTGTAGCCTGTATTATGAATTCTTGAGTAGGTTGTGGATTTTATACCTTGACCTGGATGCATTGTTTTGTCTTTTTGAGATGGTCAAAAAGGTGACCATGAAGGAAAAAGAAGAGAATAACTAAAATATGTGTGTATATATATATCCAGTATATGCATATACAAAGCATGTGCACACACACAATCATTTGTATTTTGTAGATGCATTACGGTCATACAGTCATTTCTGTGTCCTCTGTATTTACCACATTGATTTGTTCTGTTGAGTCATGTGCATAGCCACGCCCATCTCTAGGGCAAAAGAGCTGTCTGCTGTGACATAATTTGGCTCATAACTGCTCATAACGTCCCTTCTACTCAACATTTTGATTTAATTTATGGCGCAGGTTTAACTTCAGGCAAATACTGAACTACTGCCAAAGTTTCATTAAATTCTGCCCAGCCAGTCATACGTCACTGCATGATGCTGTGACCAACTCGGCTGGACAGACATACAGACAGACAGAAATTTTTCTGATACTGGTTACTGGGTCCTCCAAGGTATGTACGTGACATGAAGATATCATTGAAAGAGCGAGTTGTGACCAATGTACTGACAAAACCTCTATTATTTATATAGATTAAGAGATTATTATTTTGTGGAAAGATTCCTTTATGACCACATTAACATTTGAGGTTATAAAAATTAAATGAATAGTATCAGAAGAGTTTCTGTTAGTTTCTTTTCTTTTTTAAAGGATTTAGTTTGTATTCATCCTAATATTAAGTAGGTGATTTTCCCCCCATAATTTGAGTCATAAGATTGCTTTATGAGAATTACTATTATTGTTATTTTTTTTTAAACTATTTACGCATACCTTTTTTTTCCCTGAAGGGTGCTAATAGTATTCGTGATTATTATAGCATATAGTATTAAGTATAATTAAATGTGATAGTTAAAATGTTCCTTAGACAAGCACAAACTTTTCCAAACCATCTTTGGGCGACATTGAGACTTCACGCTGACTTAATGTTCCACCCTTAAAAACGGCCATCAGTCGCGAGTGATGAGTGTTGAGTGTTACACCTGTCTTGCGCTGAATGGTATGCCTTAAAATGCCTTCATTGCCCTAGGTCATAGGGTTTATCTCTAGTCTGACAGGTGCTATGCTAGTATTTACACGCATTCTAGATTCTGCAGCGGTGCTGAAGCTCAAAAACAGGTCTGACGACAGACATCCTTTACACTCCTATATTAAAGCCCAAATATATCCGTAGTAACAGGTGATTGCTATCGGATTGCCATTTATGGATAAACACTGCTGTAAACATTACTCTATTTATACAAGGCCTTATGGCTGCTCAAATGCATTTCCTGACTTTTCAGAAACTGAGCCAACATTGGTTACCCTTGTTTCCTTATGATCAGATTAGCTTTCCTTGCAATTAAAGACATTTGGCATGAAGCTGATGGATCGAGTTCTCAAGCCGAGCTGTAAAATCAGTTATAGACGCCCGTCCATATAAAGTACCCATCAATCCAGATGGTTATGTCTGAAAATATCAATGTCTCGGTTTCCACAAATCCATTTGGACCATTTTGGTAATTAAACACTGAGCTGTTTTAGTGCTTCACAAAGGATTTAGGGTATGTTGCACATTCCGTCTTTCGCTCTCTCCCTCTTCCCTCTGGTTGCTGTTTATACGAGTGTATTGTGTTGTTGGGACAGATAGTTTATTCTGGCAGTGTCCATCTTGCCCATCTCGCATGGTCACCCCTCGTAGCCATGGCACCGAAACATGACGACATCATAACATTGTCTGACACGTTGTCTCTGCCAGAGGGAGGAACACGCTGACATTGAAAGGGAGTTTCAGGACCTGTGCAGTAGCTCTATTACTGGCATATGGTGAAGCCTGAGCTGGGGATTATGACAACTCTGAGGCTCAGCGTCGGCTGAAGGCAGGCGTCTACTCGTTTGGTGTGATTTATAGCAGGCATCAGTGGGTCTGGCTGGACTTTATTGACTGATGTTTATTCCCAGAATTAAATGGGTTTCGATACACCTCTCGGAGACTCTGAACCATGGACTAAGAGAGAGAGAGTCTTGTTTCACCAATTAATTATTGTGAGGTCATTTGGCTTTCAGCGAGCTTCGTGTGGCTTGCCAAGAGTAGGCATCGGCCAACTTTATATTGAGGCTCTGTACTACAGAGTCTGTTTTGGTTTCTGTTTTTACTTTCAAATCTGAAATTTTGTCGGTTCTGAATTCAGTCCCATCTTGTCCTGGGTCGTAAATTAACGTGTCACTCTTTACATTCTCAACACTTACTATTCTTGACCCTTCAAGCGTTCACTAAAGGAAAAACTGAAAGCCTTTTTCCTCGGATAGCAGGAGTCTAGTTTCTTATTCTAGGTTCCTATTCCAAGTTCCTAGTCTTGTTCCAGTTCCAGTTACAATCTTTTTCTTTTCAATCTCTTAAATCAACATCAGGTTTGATGCATCAGTGTGAAGGGCAGGTCATAACATGAATCTGATGCCAGATAGCAGATTTGTCAATCATATGCGAGTCCTTTGAAAAATATGGAAAAGTAGCTTCCTGTTGGACAATTAAAATCAGCATGAGTACTGCTAAAATAATAAATAAAACAGCTTCCTTATTCAGAACAAAAAAGAAATAAAAATGCAGCACTTCTACTTTCTTACTCCAAACAGCTATAAAGGCAAGAGATCGCTTTTTGTTTTCTGACGTCTATAACAACAGTACAATATGGCGGCACGGTAGCTTAGTGGTTCCTTGTTTCACTATTCCATTATTTGTGAATGTTGACCGGAGGTCCTACCACTGTTATAAAAATGGGAATACATACAATGGTCACCATTCGCCTCCACAGTTCCTAGTTGGACTACAGAGGTTCCTAGATGGATGGATGGATGATTAATAATGGATATGCAGGCTCAATGTACATCTTTCGTCCAGGGAAAAACAAACAAACAAACACACACACACACACACACACACACACACACACACACATAGATATGACCTGCAACATGTTACCAGTTGAATCATCAAATTCTATTGCCATATTTAATATTTCAATTGCCAATGAAATCTTCCCTGATTATCCAGGTATGAGTTTATGATGTGTTCAAGAGAAACTGATAAAATGTCAAGTACAGGCAATCATGTTGCTTTTATGCGCACTTTACTAAGCAAATAGCAAAGCGACCATATATTGTAAGTTCAACTTTCAATACAGTCCCAAACCTAAAATCTTATTTTTAATTATTGATTATTATTAATTATCGGTTATTATTATTAAGTTTAGAGACTGGCATAGGGTGTATGCAGCCCCATAGCGCTGGATTATACAAAAGGGTGTTGGCTGTTAACTGGGACTGATGTAATGTGTGAAAACCTCTAGTCATTTTGCTGTCAGTCTCCCTTTCATATTCTTCAAATGCGATGATGTCATTGCCAATCTGCCAATCCCCATGTTAAACGAGATTCTCTTAAACGAGTAGGAGTGTGAGAGAGGACATGGACGTAACAAGACCACCCTTTAAAGTAGCATGTAAAATGGAACAATAGAGAGAATTGACCCTAGAAACAATGGCGATGTCAACAATACAGGAACTTCATAATTTATCACATATGTTTTTTTTATCCTGACTCGGACTATGTCTTGAAAAAGACAACACATACACACAACTGCACACACATACAATATATATATGCTAGTACAGTATGTCATTTAATTTTGGAGGAATATTTCCCAAAAAAATCCCTGAGCTTATCAAAATCTCCCTCTGTTTACATCCATGTTGCATAGAAACCTCCTCCATCTGCCTTTCCTCAAACAGGCTTGGTCGGCAGGACTTGTCCCCATGGCAACGGCTGTGTGAAAAACAAAGGGCTGAAATCATACACGCAATTTTGTGATGCCATATTGTGACCCTTTGGTCTTTAACTCACCCTCCAGCCCACTACTCATCAAAACACAGCTGTGTTATGGACACAAGTGCCTGCCCCGGAGCAACAGTAGGAGGGAACGGGGAACGATTTTTCCGCTGACCTGCTTCCGCCTCAGCTCTGTTGGCCTTTACATACACCCGCACACACACACACACCGTGTCTCCCGTGTGCACATGAGCCGTCCTGGTGGCTCAAGCCGAACTTTCGGACTGGTGGGATGCACTACTTAATACATTTCAGCTACAGGTCCAAGCATTCAGCTCCTCTACTCTAGAGTTGACATCTGTTTCCGTTTAGACACGGAGTCCTAATTTCTCACACGCCTTTCGATGAGCTAATGAGTGTCCGTTAATATTCCCACAAGGTCAGGAGAGAGTGGGAGCTGGAAAGGAAAGCAGATTAAATGCTGGCTAAAGGATGTTGAACACAAGATCGACTCATCAATCATGACCATTATGGTCAACCACTTCCTCGCTCGGACATGAAGGATCTATGTAGCAGCAATTCGGCATGAAGACACACAGAAAAGTTATAGCTGCAGCAGAAGTTCTGAATCAGAAAAAATAAAAAAACGGAAAAGATACAAATAAAGTAAAAATGTTAAATTATGAACTTACTACGTAGCAAATGTATGACCATTAAGCTCACTTCTAGATTTGTTTACTAATTTAGTCTTTTTTTATTTGCATAATTTACGTTAAACTAATAACTAATAATCTTTTATTATTTATTTGAGAGAAATTAATTTGCAGAATCTAATTATTTTATGAAAAAGTTTTACGAAAGTTTATTAACTCCTTCATTTCAACAAAAATCATTAGTTAATGTTTGGAATAAATTCTCTGCTAGGACTTAGTCACCCATGCCTCACCCTTATAACTGCCTCGGAGTGTGAGAGAGCGAAAATTCTTTTCAAACTGTAGTTTTTTCAAGTGTAAGAAAATCTTTGTGTGTGTGGGTGTGGGAGGGTGTGTGTGCGCGAATACATGCATGCTTTTTTTTAATTGCAAGAAGGCATTACGTACAGTATTTATCAGGTTTTCAGTTAAAGCAAATGGTGCCATTATGAGTAGTGTATCAGTACATGTGTACTGTATGTGTAGCTGCAAAATGAAAAACATTCTCTTAAATGTCTCTAAATCATTTCACATTTTAAGTGGTCATTTAACTCAAACTTTTACATACCATATAAAATGTAACCTTTTCTATGATCGGTGTTCGAGTCAAACCGGGATTCAAATGATGTACAGAATAACAGATCAAAGTCCCTTTATTTTTCTATATAATCCCCTCCTACACTAATGCACTCATCCCAGCATTTCACTAGTTACTGGATACCATTAAGGCAGAAATGTTTTCTGATCAGACTTCCTGGTTCACGTCTGAAATGCTGGCCTCCCAGGAACTCCTTTAATGGCGCAAGTATGTAAGAATGGCTTGGTACAAGTATGTAAGAATGGTTTCTGTGTTTGTGAATGTCTTTTCTACAAACTGGGAACAAGTTATTCATCAGTTTTCAAGGATCAGGATGTTCCACTCGCTGACTGTTCATGGGAACGGGTCCGAGTCACCTTGGCGAGATCATCATTCACAGCATTCCTTAAAACATTTGGACCATTCAGATGTTTTACTCTCATCACCATACTGTGCTAGAGGTCTTTCTTAAATGTTAACTTTGAGTCATGTAAAAATGTAACTTTTGTGACTCATATTCGATCACTCATTGTAGTACATCACTGTTCTGATCAAAGTGCCAGTTTTACCCAGTTTAATCTTTGTAGGAAGATAGTTTAAGCAATATTTATAAAAAAAATAGCAAAACATTTTGGTAAAATATATATATAATTAATAATGGATAACATGCAGGCTCAATGTACATCTTACATCCAGGGAAACACACACATATACAGCATATACTGTATATGACCTGCACCACGTCAACAGTTGCCATATTTAATATTGTAATCAGCAATGGAATCTTCCCTGATTATCCAGGTATGATCCTAGAGCTTATTATGTGTACAAGAGAAACTGATAAAATGTCAAGTACAGGCAATCATGTTGCTTTTATGCACATTTACTAAGCATATACAGTAGCAAAGCGACCAAGTACAAGTTCAAGTTTAAATACAGTTCTTAACCAACAGTAGCATTACTCTCTTATTTTCAATTATTAATTATTATTAATTATCATCATTTGATATTAAGTTTTTTTTTAAAGTTATTTATTATTAAGTTACAAAAAAGTAATAAAATATTTTGGTAAAATATATTTTCAGCATGTTGACGTGACAAACTATTTTTCTGGCTTCTAGCTAGAATTCATCCAACCTGACATCAAGTCACATTTATTTAAATTTGTAGGCTTAAAAAAAACCCCAAGAGGAAGTAGTTCTTGCGGTACAGAATGCCCTGTCTTAACAAGTCATGTTTGCAATGTGAGTCTTGGTCCTATTACTGAATAAAGTATCTAAAATTGGAAAAGTGACTTTATTCATTCTGTTTAAATATGTTACTTTACCACTCCACTCCGATTATAGATTCATGTGGTATTGCTGAAGGGTATACATCAAACTTACTCACAACAATGAAAGACAGACAAAAAAAAAGGAGATGATATTATAATATAACATAATATAGTCGGCAATACAATACATCACACACCCTGCTTTTTATTTCAAGGAAGTTCAAAAGTGCGCTGACATTTTTAACCGACTTTTGAAGAATAGACCAAATCCTCGTTAATCACAATATGCCACTGAGTGAGTGTTCAATCACTCTTTGACATGTTTTTCAAATGCCAAGCACAAGGGCAAAGACGGCATTTTACTTCTGCTTCCTTCAAAGCATCTCTCTGGGCCGAGTTTGATAGTATAACAAAGCGTAGCCATGGCAACATAAACACACTTTCTAAACATGTCAGTCATGAAGAGGTCATTCCAGAGCATGGCATCAGAACAGCCATACATGTCTACAGTTCACAGTGAAATGCAGTACAACCAGGAAGTGGAGTGTAGGTTCAAAGGCCATATCTATATACCTTTTAAATGTTGTTTTACGAAGGAAAAGAACACAACACAGGGTATAAAACTGTGTAGCACAGTGTGGCAGAATGGGTATGACCTTTAACACACACATTGGTAGTTAATATCCCACTCTTTACAACAGTGATATAGTGTATCCATGTAACAGTCAATAATGTAAAAATAAATAAATAAATAAATAAAATCCTGTATTGACAAAAGAATCAAAAATCATATTTATGGAATTAAACACTTGGAAGAGTTGGCTCGGACTAGAAGATATGAGAGGTGAGCTGCTCATTCTGTTTATCTTAATATGTGCTTAGCTGCATTGTAATATTTTCATTATTGGAACTATGACCAAAATTTGTGTATGTAGACATGTTGGGGGTCTTTTTATTGAAAAGGTTACATTTTATTTTATTTCTGATCAAAAGAACGAAATGAACTAAATGACTCAAAAAAAAGAGTCGTTCATTTTGATGAACGAGATTCAAAGAACCAAGTCACTAAAATGATTCAAACTTCTCATCACTAGTGTGTGTGTGTGTGTGTGTGTGTGTGTGTGTGTGTGTGTGTGTGTGTGTGGAATAGGCGATAGAATAGTCGCCTGGGGTAGGCTCCAGGCCCCCTGCGACCCTGAATACAGGATTAAGCGGTATAAATGATGTGTGAGAGAGTGATTGATGTTTTCAGAAAAACACCATATCAGCAGCAGCAATCTTGGAAAACAGTTCAACAGGGCTTTTCAATAATTGTTCAATAAATCATCTTGTAAAGAAAATAATTTTAAATAACCCCTCTTTATTACCCATGTATTATTAGTTTTCAATTTTGGACCATCATTGATGTAAGTCTCTGGGGCAGTGGTGGCTCATTACATTGAGGTTTTGGGTTGCTGATTGGAGGGTCGATGATTTGACACTTTTGAGTCCCTGGGCAACACACTTAAGCCTACAGGAAGGGCGTTTGGTGATCTTGTGGATCAACTGATTTGAGGTCATGACTCCTAGGATAAAAGAAATAAACCAAAAACAAATTATACAAGTCTTTCTGAACGAGCTGCTGCAGAAATAATAAATAGATTGGAGTAAGCTCGTTTATAATCCCTAGAAGTATTGTCAGAGCTGCTGACAAATCTGAATGGGGAATTCAACAGCAACCATGGACTGTGTGCGTGCAGTGGAAATGTATATAAAGATGGTTATGAAGTAGGTGGAGCATCAGGCATGGGAAAATGTCATATTAATATTAAATGGTCATGTTATTGTCCTGTCCTATTTAAACTTACAATAGCTACCATTAAAGAATAAAGACTTTAGGATGTGTCTAACCTGACAGAACAAATTATTAATGATATTATAGAGCTTTATCCAGCTTCAAAAAGGTGTAAAAACTAAAATCAGGTAAGTGACGTTTTGTGTTCAGTGTGACAAATTCTCGTCTGTTGAGTCTCCTTCAAACAAGTCATGTACAGATGTATTTATGTATTTAATAATAATAATAATAATAATAATAATAATCATTATCAGAACTATCACCATAATATTAATTTTTATATATTTTTAATATCATATAATTAATATAATATAATATATATATTTATTTAATATAAATTATGCCCTAAATATTTGTTGAGTGTGAGGAATTTTGAGTTTTCCTTTAATTATACCATAACACTAATTAAAAAACTTAAACCAGGCAGTTGTGGTGCAGGTTAGGCCATCATCGCAGCTTAGGCAGCGTCATCATCATCATACTGTGAGCATGTTACAGGCGTTCCTCTGTGACTGTTACAGCAGGTAGCGTCGTCTATGGTGAAAACTCAGCTACTGAACCCTCAGATCAGACTGCGGATCGTCTACAGCGAAGATCATACAACAGTCAGAAGTAGGGGCTACCGAAATATTGGAGCAGCGTGAGGAGCGGGAGCGAGTTGACTACACACTCATTTCTCGGGTAATTGTAGCACACAGCAGCCAGTATCTGCACATGGGTGAAGCCACGTATAACATTGGAGCAGTGTAAGCAGCAGCAACGAGTTGACCGCACACCTGCTGTCACATTTACAGGCACTGGTAGCATGCAGGCATCAGGTGGGTGGTTCCGCAGGATGCTTAGCAAAACTAAGTAGATAATCTGTATATATAAAATAAAACAGAAATTCTCTTTTGCCTGCTGCTACCGGCTAGCGTTTGGGTGGCCGGCGTAGCAGGGGCGGGTGAGATAGTTACATCAGGAAAGGCATCTGGCATAAAACTTGTACCAAGTTGTTGCGCTCTCTATGGGAGCAGCCGAAGGACTAACTTAAAAAAAACAGTAATTCTGTTCAGCCTACCGCCGTTGGCCGGTGTAGTATTGGTTGGTGTGGGGAGAGTCGTCAAAAAAAAAACAGCAGACAGCATCATCATCACCTTTTACATCATGAGGTAATAATATATCTACCGAAACATTGGACCAGCGTGAGGAGCGGCAGCGGGTTGACAGCACGCTCCATTTCCCATATATAAAAAGATATATTATGACCTCATCAAAACAAAAGTTGATGATTATGCTGCCACTCTCTCGTGGGTCGACAGGGTTTTCGTCTTGACATATTTCCAACTGAGGCAAGCGTTGAGTTCATCAGTTGGTGTTCTTAGTGGAATAACAGGTAGAGTTTGAGGAAAGTCTCCTGCGAGCAGACCACATCTTCTTCCGTTATTCTTTCAGCATTTCAGAGTTCACGTATCGTTTGGTGAGTCCCATTTTCGACCTTAAACTGGCTAGATATCTCTGAGCTCATCTTCACATGAATAGTCCTTATGCTCCAAAAGTCTTTCATCTAGGGGTCGGCAACCTGCAGCTCCAAATCTGCTTTTGGCTTCGTCTGTCTTTTTTAAAGTAATCATGAATTTGAAGATTATGGTGATCTTGTAACATTAAAATAAAATGTGTTTAATTTTATTTCGCCTAAAATATGCATCACAACCGCCGATGTGCGACACCTGCCGGCACGCGATTTATTGCGCTTTTTGAGTCCTAGTTTTTATTCAGGGCGACTGCTGACTGCACGCAATAAAAGGATAACGGCTGACAGCATGTTTGGTTTGCTGCAGGTGGATAATTTAAATTTGGTTTTATTTCATGAATACGAGGAGGACTCAAATAGACATTGAGTATTTTATTTAAAAATAACTTTCAACCCAGTGTCTTTTTTTGTTTGTTTTGAGGTTCAAAATGTTTTTGTTGCATGCAGAAATAAAATTTCACACTATATATATATAGCATAAAGGTAAAAAAACGATAAAAGGTAAAAAGCATAAAGGTAAAAAACTATATTTTCTTTTCTGTGGGAAACGGCTCCAAATGGCTCTTCGAGGTTGCCGGCCCCTTTTTTTTTACCCCAATTAAACAGGTTTCCTTCAATTACCATCATGTGCATTTTAATTCGCAATCCCTCTTTCCACCTAACGGTGATCTAATAATCAAATGATAAAGATATATTATTACCTCACAGAATGACATAAAAGATGATGCTGCCTACTGTCGTCGAGAAACGCCTGCAACACACTCATAGTACGACATAGAATTTGATGATGACGTAAAAGACACACCTGTGAAGGAACAAACCTGGAACCTGTGATGTGTAAACACCAGGCAAACAGAATTTCTGCTTTATATATAAACATGTACAATATATGCAAACACTTCTCGGGACCGGCTTTTTGCTTTCACTAAGAGGCCATTACATAGCATGTCTAGACCACTGGACTGACTATCCATCTATCTAGTCCAGTGGTGTAGACATACTGCTATGGGACTCCTGAAATGCATGGCCTATTAGTAAAAGTTGGCACACTGTAGATGTCGCATTTCCAGCACCCAGAATTGTCCTTGACATCTGAAAAACCATCCTGCATGCTTTTCTTGTTTGGGTTGAAAAGGTTTGAGGATTGCCTGTGCTGCTAGGCAATAGAAATGTTACATTCCATAGCGTTTCTGAGAAATATGTAAAAGTCATTTATAAGGATGTCTGCGTATATACTGTAGTTTGTTTTTCTTCTTCACATGCACTGTTCAATTTCTCTCTCTCTCTCTCTCTCTCTCTCTCTCTCTCACACACACACACACACACACACACACACACACACACTACAGTTTTGCAGAGGCATGTGGTTCTGGTGTCCGTATCACTTTGTCCCAGACACAGTAATAGAATATGGTTAGGGGAGTGGATTGCGACCGATCACATCATTAAGACCCAACTTTCAATGGCAACATAACAAACAAAGCTGTATCACATAGCGCTGTTAGTTTCTGACTGGTCTACTTACAGTCATGTATACCAGGCCACTTTGCTTTTACTATATATGTGACATCTTTTTATGTGATAGAGTGACTGTTTGGGGAAACTGAAACATTTTTGCGAACCATCCCTTTACGGAGCGTAATCTTTGCAGGACGATATCCCAGGCAAGAGATTAACGCAAGAGAAAATGTATCACAATGAGTGTTTGTACTTATAAACACACCCATTAGTGTTTTTGTACAGCTTGAACTGTATCCATGCAAATATTTATGATGGGAAGACTGGAGATCAGATAGGTGGCGTGGCGTATCAGGTTGTTTAACATTCCAACCCAGATCAACTCCGATACCGGAAAATTACAACTCATTTTTACAAAGTATCTGCATTGTCGTTTTAAAGGAAATATCACCAGGAATCAGGCTCGCAATTTCAGACCAGCCCACATGTTGTAGTTTGAATGAAAAAGTTACTATGGTTACAGTTCAGTTTAAGAACGGGGTTATGGTTTATACCTTTTGACATGACTTTATGTTAAATGGAACCACAAATCAGACTTAATACCTCGTTCAGATTTGGACACATCCTTAAAGAGGTTTGGGCAAGAAACAGCGCTGTGTGTTTGTGTCTCTCCCATGGGCTTGTCGCAGACTCACCAAACCTTTCGACCGAAAAGCTCTCCTACATTACAGTACATTGCTTGAAGCAATAATGTATATTTTATATAATAATTAAACGATCAATACAGTAAAAGCTGTCCATGAAATTCTGATGGTTTACATTACTATTATTCCTTTCTATGCAGGAAGGGAAAATAAGTAATTTCTAGGGAAAAAACAAGAAGGAAAATGAGAAGCAGAAGAAAAATCTGTGAAGTGCTGTGAAATCCAGGGTTTGTTTAATACTTTGCAGCCCATTAACCAGTAGGAACAAGTCCAGCCTGGTTTCCCTGTGCCTCCTTAATTTGAACCCGGCGATAATTAAAAATATATTTCTGAATGACATCAGACAGTGCTAGATCATATTTGGCACACTCTGGGTTATTACAAAGTCTCGTACCCGTCTGTTTATTCATCCCATCCAGAGAAAATGGAGGTGGTAGGGTGGGCAATGCTGGAAATTGTAATGCCATTGCAGCAGACAGCATGCAGAGAGAGAGAGAGAGAGAGAAATAGAGGAAGGCTAGAAATTTAAGGATGAAGCAGAATTTTAACCCTTTAACTTTTAGACTTTATTGTTTTTGAATGATTTTTCATCACTTATTGTGTTGAGAAAATGCATGCATATTAATAATCTCTCTCATACATAATACATACAGTATATATGATATATATATATATATATATATAAATGAGAGAGATGAGATTTATGTAGCTTTTAAATGTGCATGGGTCATGTGTGTGTACTGTATGTGAGCACGGTGCCACAGGTAAGAACTTTAGAACTGTCATCTACTCTGCAAAACTCTATAACTCTAAAAACACATTCGTATACACACATGCACACACACACCAGAATGCAGAATATATACACACACATATACACACACACAAACACACACACCAGAAGCAGATGCCAAACCTCACACCCATTCTTCCAGACAGCATGCTATTATGTTTAAATCTGTTCATCAGCAATTACACAGTCATAAACACACACAAACACACTACTGCCCCACCCTGTGACATTGTTTCTCTGTCTCTCTCGCTCTCTCGCTCACACTCACTCGCTCTCTTTTTATTGCCCTCCCTCGATGTTAAACAGGATGTCACTATGGATACAGGGATAAACAGATGATAACAAGCCCCCATCCCCTTATAGCTCAATTGAAAAGAGTAAAAAGGAAGACGAGAGAGAGAGAGAGTGTGTATGTGTGTGTGTGTGTGTGAGAGAGAGAGAGAGAGAGCAGGTGGTGCTGTAGACTGTAGCTCTGTATATAGAGAGCTTTTTAATGTGCATGGGTGTAAGTTCATGTGTGTGTATGTGCGTGAGGAGTAGCCGTGCATTAAGGAGCAGGGTGCCACAGGTAAGAACTTTATAACTGCCATTACTCTACAAACACATTCGGATACACACATGCACACACACACACACCAGAATGCAGGAGGCAGCAGAACAAATTTTTAGATTGATTACTTGCTTTATTTTTTTGCATGCACATGCACAGCCCGTAAGTACATCCTGTATTTATTTATTTACTTATACATTATTAGACTGTAGTATTAGTTCATTTCTTATAACGCAGAATGAGAGGATACCTGATTTCTAGGTATCTATTAAGCTGTAATGCAGCAGTACCGAACCAGTTCACTATGGATCCTTTTATTCTGTCCACTCACACTTTACTACAATGCATACATAATAATTCTGACATTCAGATTTATTGATGAATTTAAAATTCATGATAAAAAAAACCTGTCATAAAAAAAAACTGTCAATTCTACTGTATATTAAAATTGAACTATGTGAAACCTCTTTTCAAATACATCAACGAACTTCATGACATACTGTAGTACCCAAAAGCTGTCAAATGCCAGAGATGATATCATGACCATATTGTGAAGGTACTGACAAATGAGGTGCACTGAAGTGAATCAGTCTGTGATTAAGTGCAGTCATACCTTTGCTACACACTGGCATAGTTCCACCTCATTGAGTCATGTAACCATAGGGTCTAGATACTGTATGAATCTAAATATGATATATGTACTATCTGACACGTTAGAGCTTTATAAACAGCCCATTAAATCCCGTCATGTTTCCATATTCAGAACGGTTCATACAGTATATGATTCAGTTTGCACAAACGGGTGAGGTTGGGCATGTCTTGTATTTGTATAAAACTTCAGATGAAGTTTGGATTGATAGCCTGCAAGAATAGAACTGTGAAATGGCATGAAAGTAAAAGTCCCCCCACCCTACACATAAATACATGCACATACTGTACATGCAGAAATATTATACACATGTAATTTTATACCTGTATAATGCTCTGAGAGGCACTTAGTGGTTTGCAATGTTGCTTCACACCTCCAGGGTTAGGGGTTTGAATCTTGCAGCATTTTGCATGTTCTCCCAGTGCTTTGTGGGTTTCCTCAGGATACTCCGGTTTCCCCCTTACAGTATACACATATACATGCGTTGTACACTGATTTAGTGTTTCTAAATTCCCCAGAGTGTATGACTGTGTGTGTGTGTGTGTGCGTGCGTGCGTGCGTGCGCGCGCGCACCCTGCAATGGGTTGACAGCCCACTCAAAGTGTACGTATGCTTTAGTTCCCCTGAGGACATCTGAGGACTTTGACTTTGGCTGTTGTCAAAACAACAACAAAAACAACAATAAACCTGCAGCTTTTATTTAAAATTCAAAAAGAGAGTGTGTGATGAAGGTTACAGTTGTGTTTAAGGGTAGGAGCTGCATTAGTACAGCAGTGGAAGAAGGGAAAGTGCTCTCAAGGACAGTACACTAAGTGTGTGTGTGTGTGTGTGTGTGTGTGTGTGTGTGTGTGTGCGCGTGCGTGCGTGTGTGTGTGTGTGTGTGTGTGTGTGTGTGGGGATAGGTGTTTCCCAGGTTTATATAAAGGTTTCCATGGATACTTCCTGAGAATACACAAGCAGAAAGTCAGGCTGTGGGAAATCTCTCAGACTGTGTGTGTGTGTGTGTGTGTACAAAGCAAACCTGCTAAGCTATCCTACTCTTGATAAATAAGTGACGTGTTCAAACTAAATATACAACCACTAAAACCAGAGCAGCTCCACTGAAATATCCAGTCTTAAAGTTTGAGTCCCTGCATCAATGCGTATGTACGTGTCTGCATGCAGGTGGTTGTGGAGGCTGTGTGCTGAAGTCAGGCCAAGCCCACCCAGCACATTGTTTCTCCATCAGGTCTGTGTAGAGCCGTGCACTGCCAAACTTCTGACACCGCTCTGAAAGATTCCACAGGAACACACTTAACTCAGGACTCATGGGATTATTCGAAGAGACCTCCTTACACACTCATACTGCTCGCCACAGTTAGGATTTCCTTCTCTTTTGGGCTTAAATATAGAGCTCTAGTTCAGCTAATATTAAGATCCTGAGCCTTTAATTCAAATGAATGGCTAGTTATTATTTAAAGAATAAAATAATAATAAAGAATATTATTTTTGTTTTTATTTTCAGTAGTTGAAGTATGCACTATACAGTAAATGGAAAAATGGGAGGATCATAATATCATAATGTAATATAAGCTTAAAAAGAAATGAGGCTCAGAGGCTCAGAGAAAGTGATTTGGTTGGTCGCTTTTATGGAACCATTAAAGGTTTTGTGTAAATCAATACATACGGATAAGATTCCACAGAACATTTACATTTAGGCATTTGGCAGACGCTCTTATCCAGAGTGACTTACATTTTTATCTCATTATACATCTGAGCAGTTGAGGGTTAAGGGCCTTGCTCAAGGGCCCAACAGTGGCAACTTGGTGGTTGTGGGGTCTATAGAATGTCTATAGAGGCCCTGAACCATGAAGCACTCAAGGAACCACTGGGGAACTTGGGAAGTCTAGGATTTAAACGACATACACTGCTCTAGTGTTCCTTATCTCTATTCTATTCTTTGCTTATTCTCCACTGTTCTTCATTCAATATAATCAAAAAATTTCTTAAGTTCTCTTATTTTCTCTTAAATTTCTTAATTTATTAAGAATGCTACATGTACACCCCCCCCCACCCCCCCACCCCAATTTCAGTGGCAAACAGTGTTTCTCTTTGAAAGATGGGTCAGTGTAAGGTCCTTTCAGGAATCTAGAACCCATCACTTTATAAAGAATCTCAAAGAACATCAAAGAACCGTAACATTCTATAAATCCAATAACATGATCTCAAAAGATTCAAAAAATGCATATTACTCTAGTAGTGCATTGATTTGTTGAAAAAGTTTTTTCTAATTTTTAAAATCAGGTTGGGATAAAATCCCTCAGAGAACTGCTAACCATGAACACTGTTGCATAAGTCAACCTTATTTCTGATTGTTCTGGGAATTAATCTTGTCACAAATAGTAAGGTTTAACATCTGTGCTGCTTTGTAATCATTGAATACTAAATTATAATAATTGTTAGTTGAGGTTTAAATGTAAAACTCGAGTGTTTACATAAAAAAACTAATAATAATCAAATCGTGTTTTTCAGCATAGGCAGGATGGCAGAGAGCACTGATTTGGACCAGCTGGAAAGTGCCTTTAAGAAGTTTGCTATCCATGGAGACACCAAAGCAACTGGAAAGGAGATGAATGGCAAAAACTGGGCCAAACTTTGTAAGGATTGCAAAGTTATTGATGGCAAAAACGTCACGTCGACTGATGTAGATA
Source organism: Clariallabes teugelsi (assembly GCA_030014215.1). Classification (NCBI taxonomy): domain Eukaryota; kingdom Metazoa; phylum Chordata; class Actinopteri; order Siluriformes; family Clariidae; genus Clariallabes; species Clariallabes teugelsi. The sequence continues at coordinate 6,008,009 of JAQMYG010000023.1, read as the reverse complement.
TCGTCTTCACTAAAGTCAAGTGAGTTGATATAGAAAATTATGGAAAAGTTATTGTTATACTGTTTTTATATATACTTTACAGTATACAGTATACTGCCATCAGGTTTGTATGTCCTGTATACTGTAGTATATGCATTGTAAAAGGTAATTAATGAAATATAAAAACATCTTATATATAAGATAAAATTTAGAACCTTAAAAGGTTATTTTATTTGTTCCTTGTTGGAAACCATTAAACATTCTATGTAGACTCCCACAAAAGAGGATTTAGAAAGCTAGAACAATTAGTCATCCAAGAAATCCATGATGAACCTAATGAATCATCAATGCAGCAACAAACATTTTACTTGAATTCCAATATTAGATTTTGTGCAAGACAAATGAAAATTGAAAAGTTTTAAACATGACCATTATATAATGTTCGTGGAACTGTAGGGCGAAGACATCTCGGGTGATCACGTACGAGGAGTTTCAGAAAGCTCTAGAAGAACTGGCCGAGAAGAGGTTCAAAGGTCAAAGCAAGGAGGAAGCGTTGCAGGCCATCCACAAGCTGATTGAAGGCAAAGAACCTACCAATGTTGGCATAACGGTGAGGAAACGAATCTGATGCTTGCATGGATAAAAATGAGTGTATAAAAGTTAAAAAAAAACTAAACATTTAAGAAAACAGTGAATGTATAAGCCTATAGTCATAGCTGGAGCAAATCATAGATGAATGTGATGATGTTGATTGGAGGTTAATGCGTATTAAACCAGCTCTAATTATACACTTTTTCTTCATTTATAAAAAATAAAAAATAAAAAAAGAAGAATGTGTTATAACTGACATTTCTGTCAATTTTCCTCACATACTGTATTACATTATGCAGAATAATCCTGTTTGGTCTTTCCCATTCCCAGTGCTTTTTTTGTTTTCTGTGTGCTTACTGATGATTGAGTGAGAAGCTCATGTGACCTGTATTTACATTTAGCTTAGAGAGCAATAGTTCATGAAAGGTTCTTTCAATGATAAAACCCCTCAGCCAACATATGACATCATACACACCCAAAACTGGCAAGCTCCGAGAATAAAACTGCTTTTCAATCCTCTGTGTGTTTTTGGACATCCAACATTATGTAAAATGATCTACAGCAATTTGTCATGTACTCTAGAATTACCGTGTGTCATACTTGTTTTTCAGAAAGTGGCTAAGAGTGGAGCAGTGGACAGACTAACAGACACTTCCAAGTACACAGGCTCTCACAAGGAGCGCTTTGACGAGAGCGGCAAAGGAAAAGGAAAGAGCGGACGCGAGGAGATCGTAGAGAACACTGGCTATGTTTCATCATACAAGCATGCAGGGACTTATGATGAGAAGACCAAAACCAAGTGAAGGTCGATAGGCTCGTGGAACATGTGAGGAATCAGGAAGAGCTCCATTTCCAGCTCCATCAGCGCTTACATCTGGACCAAAGGCAGACCTGAACTTTGTCATGTTGAAAGCGAGTCAATGTCAGGAAATTATGTAAACATGTCTGGGGTCTCCGGATGCAGTTATTTAGATGCATTGATGTTACTGTTTTGTTATTTTAAAATGTTTCTGCATAATATGTTCTCAAATTTGTACATCTGGCCAATTTACATTCATACCGAAACAAAACATGATTATTTTTCTCTCTCACAGTGATATCACAGTTTTTTTTTTTTTTAGGTTTCTGCTCTGTTAGTGATGGTGACCCACTTGGTCACAAAGCACTGGATGATGAATTCTTCGCTTATTAATAATAACAGTTTTAAGTTCCGGGCTCTTATTTATTTATGGATTTTAACTCAAGAAGTAAAGAAAAACAAGCCATTTTATTGTAAACTTATAGAAGAAATAAAGATTGCAGAAAAACTATTGAGCAGTGGTGAAAACAGGAATAAATTTCAGGGGAATTATTGCATGCAATTTTATTTATAACTATGATATGTTCATGCGGTTTGTGTGAATTGGAGGCAGGAGTTAAGTTAGTGATTGTACTAACAATTTGTCAGTTCATTATTTTAAGACATGAGCTACCAGTTATATAAATACATGTAGGAAATAAAATGCCCTTATTACAATTACAAGATACTGTATGAGAGCTATACTAAAAGTAATGCAAAAGTAGGCATTATTTTTTTATTAACTGAAATAGGTCAAGGAAGTAAATCCACCAAGCACTGGGAGAACATGCAAACTCCATGCACCCAGACCCGAGGCAGGAATCAAACCCAGACCCTGGAGGTTCAAGGCAACAGTGCTAATCACTAAGCCACCATTCTGCCTCAATGCTGGTTTCCCTTTCTTTAAACTTCTTTATCCATTTCTGCACATTGCAGTGTTTCATCTCTAAACATCCTGTAGTGCAGTGGATGGCCATCGACTTGAGTAGTACCTTCATACAGGTAGTCCCTGATTTACGAATATTCGAGTTACGAATTTCTGCAGATACGAATGGACCACAATTCTACTTCCGGTTCAATCACGGAAGTAGATCACGAAACAAAAGACACTGCAGTGCACCAGATACCAAAATATACAATATATTCAGTGTGTAAGTGAATGTGTAAAATGTTCAACATCCGGTATATTGTATGTGTGCATGTAGGGGTGCGGGAGAAAAGCCTCACCGTGTTCAATGAATCAGTCCGGAAGCAGGATGATAGAAAATGTCTGTACTTAAAGCTGTCCTGATGGTGAATAATTCTAATTACGGAGAATTCTCAACAAAACAGAGTTCCCAGTACAATACAGTGGAAAACAGCTCAGACAAAATGTCATCTGGGATTCCCCTTGTGATTTAAAGGTGCAGAGACAACACTATTATGTTACATTTCATATGTGAGATTAAGTACTCCTCAGGAACAATTAGGGTTTTTGGCAGTGTGGAAAAAGGGGCCAGATTTAATCAAGTGGATTGGTATGCTTTACATTGTACAGTGAGTAAGACTCACTTTGTTGGACTTATGAACAAATCGGACTTAGACACATGCTCCTGGAACGGCGCGCGAGTTCAAAACATGCGACGGGAGGGTGCCGGCGCGTGAGTTCAAAGCATGCGACGGGGGGGGCGGTGCCGGCGCGCGAGTTCAGAGCATGCGCCGGGGTTGGTGACGGCGCGCGAGTTCAGATCATGCGACGGGGGTTTGGGGGGAATTTGCATTTCCACGAGGTCAAACGCGCCCCCCTTGACGGAGCCTCGCGCCCCCCCCGGGGGGGGGGCCCCCCCCACGCCCCCCCACGCGGGGGCGCGCCCCACTATTTGAGAACCACTGGTATAATGTATGATGTGTGTATGATATGTGTATAGTGTGTATAGTGTATATGATATGTGTACAGTGTGTGATGTGTATATAGTGTGTGATGTGTGTGTGATGTGTGTATAATGTATGATGTGTGTATAGTGTGTGATGTATGTATGATGTGTGTATAGTGTGTGATGTGTGTATAATGTGTGTATAGTGTGTATGATGTGTGTATAGTGTGTGATGTGTGTATAATGTGTGTATAGTGTGTGATGTGTGTATGATGTGTGTATAGTGTGTGATGTGTGTATAGTGTGTGATGTGTGTATAGTGTGTGATGTGTGTATAATGCATAGTGTGTATGATGTGTGTATAATGTGTGTATAGTGTGTATGATGTACCTTCGCCGCACGCGCCCCTCTGCACCACGATGACGGGCGGTTGGTTGAGACGCTGCGCGCTCCCGCTGGCCCCCCGGAGCGCGCACACGTTGCGGTAGGTCACCCCGTCACTGCCGCAAGCCGGCCCCGCGCTCTCGCAGGTGCACACTCCGCTCTTGGCGCGCCTGCGCACGGTGGAGCTTGAGGCCACGCCCCCGGTGACGGAGCAGCTCAGGCCCTCGGCGCAGTCGCCCTGTGTGCCGCACGGCTCGCCCTCTCCGCACGCGGGACAGCAGTCGCAGCGGTCGAGCGCGTTCCCGGGCAGGCAGCCGGCGGGAAGCGGCGGGCACGCGGACCGGTCGCAGCGCTCGGGGCAGTCGGGAGCGCGCGCGCCGCATGACACCGGGCCGGCGAGCACGAGCAGCACGCACGCGCAGGTCACGGACAGAACGAGCATCCTCGGGTTCGGTGTTACTGATACACACAGAGAGAGAGTGAGAGAGAGAGGAAGAGACTCTCACACACACACAGAGTGAGACAGAGTGAGAGTGAGAGAGACAGAGGGGATCAGTGAGGGATTTCAGCTCCGCTGCACTTTTAAAGCCAGCATGTCTCACACGCAACAACAAAAACAAGCGCGGGGATTGGTCCGATACAGTGACGTCATGCGCGGGGGCGGGGCGCGAAGCAGAAGTCAGTAAGGGAGGCCCCGCCCCCTATCCAAGAGCAAAGGATGAGGGGAAAATCTGAGTATTAATCTAACACATCAAAGATGGACAACACACACACACACACTTATATAGCGTAACATTTTACATTTAGTTTGATGTCTGGCCCAGTTGTTGTCTATAAAAATAAAAGAATGGTTTTGTCTGGTCAGAACTCGCTCTTTATAATGATATCTGTGTTTCTGTCTGTCTCTCTGTCTCTCTGTCCAGACAGATTCTGTCACGTCATCACACAAAACTGTCTGTCTGTAATTTACTGAATCTCCTGCAGTCCTTAGATCTCTGCCTGAAGTTTAATCTGCACCATCAGTGAATCTAAATGTTGAGTAAA
>JAQMYG010000023.1:5932148-5944410 GCA_030014215.1 Clariallabes teugelsi | reverse complement strand
GTTGTGTCTGGTGCTGTGTGAGCGCCTCATGCAGCTCGCATAAGGCCGTGTCCGTGTCCGCTTGTGGTGGAATATAAACGGCACTGATTATGACCGATGTGAACTCCCGCGGAAGATAAAAAGGGCGACACATGATGGACAGTAGTTCCAGGTTTGGTGTGCAGGAGCGTGAAAGAGGAACAACGCTCGCGCTGCTGCACCAGCTGTTGTTCACCATCAAACAATAATAAAGGACAGTTAAGGACAAGAGCAACGTGATGATCAGATTACAGACAACATACAATTTGTATGTAAGTATCCTGATGGACATAAACCTTGACTAGTGTATGTACAAAGACCATGTATTGGACAAACCATTCACATGCATTAATTGAAATTTTCTACTACTACTTTTCTGATATATCTGGAAACATAACGGAAGTCCATTTCCATTGCATGCACAAATAAAACCACAAATAAAATTATTGTCTAGTCACCACATAGAATCACCAACATAAACTGAATATAAGGGGCTTTCAAGTCAAACTGGGGCTTTTGATTGTGCAGATCAATGACTTTTGACAGTTATGAAAGTAAAGTCTACCTTTATTTCTCTGTATAATCCCCTGCTGCACTAATGCACTGGTCTCATCTTTTCACTAATGCTTTGATACTATCAAGGTAGACAGTTGATGATCAGACTTTCTGGTTTAAGTCATCATGACTGCTGAAATGTTTATCTCCCAGGAACTCTTTTAATGGCCCACTGGTCATGACTGTATGGGGGGATGTTATTGCCATGACGCAATAACTCCCAGCTGAGTTCCTGTAATGTGCAAGCGGGATGGTGGGCAGTATGTTGTGCACTGTTCTGCAAAAACAAAATTCCTTTGGTCTTTTTTTGAGAATGTTCCACTTGTTGAATGTTCACAGGAATGACTGCAGTGGGCTATCTCAGGTGGGATTTTCATTCACAGGTCTTCTTTAAAAAGTTTGCACCATTCAAATGCTGTACTGTACCTAAGAGTCTCATGACTGTAATGTGATTGAAATCTTCTGTAATGTCAATTGGTTTTATGTCTTCATTCACGAGAAATTTCAACACAAGTTCTGGGTTGTCAGAAAAAATTGTTTTATTTCGTGATAAACTGTTAAACAATAGTTCTCAGTAGTACTCAATTACAAGTGTGCATCATGTCTGTAAAGATTCTCAGTCATCCAGGTGAGGTTAACTGGGAGTCATGTCACCTGGAACAATAGTCATGCTTTACTTTAAAGTATACTCTGTTTAGTATTCCTCTGTTCATGTGTGTGTCAAAATCTGTGAAGATTCTCAGTCATCCAGGTGAGGATTTCTGGGAGTCATTTCACCTGAAAAGAAATCCAGCTGAGATGATTCAACTCCAAGATGTGTGTACCACCTTTGGCAAATCTGTTTTAGGCCAGAAATTGCTAAAAGAATAAAAAAAAAAAAAAAAAGCTACATTTAATACAATTAATACAAATTAGTTTTTACTATTATTGAAATTTTAACACAATTTAAGGCATCTTCTCATTTTCTAGAGTTAATCACTTCTTGACCTCTGACCTAAAGTTAGAATCTATGAATTAACAGCTAATTCAAATGACTTAAACTCCCAAAGCCTCAACTAAATTGCTTTATCCATCTTTGGTCAATCACGCTTTAAACTTTGAGTCTTTGGGAAGCCAGCGAAGCTCAGATCAATCCGATTACTGAAGCTCTTTCCTTTTGAACAGAAACAATAGCCGTCCTGTATAAAGATAGAACCATGAAGTATAGGCTTAGTGGCTTTACAGTAAAATAACATTTTCCCACAGTTAAAACAAGGAGAAAAAACAAACAGATTTATTAAAAATAAAACAAAAATATAATAAGAATAGATTGACCTTCAAAGAAATTATCCAGACTGACAGTTCACTTTTCTAGTCAAGTTAGTCTGATATATATAAATTCAATATTTAATTTCTTACTTTACTACTTAAACTGTAATAAAAGCAAGGATGCTTCTAATACAAACAGGCAAACAGTAAATATAATGAGGTTAGACATTACTGTTTTCATCAAAATATTTTGTTATTGAGTGCAGCATGGCCATGTACAGTACAATTAAACTGATAGCTTGGAGAAAAGGTGGTAGTAGTAATAATTACCTTTTTTATAATTGCTATACTTTTGGTAAATAAACAAATTATGACAGAAAAATCTAATTTACTGAGAGGAAACAGGTTTAATGTATGTATGATCATAATTGTGTACAATGATGATCTGCTTATGAGGATTCAAAAAAGACAATGATCTTCACAGGAGGGCAGAGTGATGAACATAGACCTTCTAAACCAGAATCTGAGGCTGGAACAGGCTGTACATCGGATGCCTCCTTTTTACCGTCTGACTTGGACGTCACTGGTGTGGAAGCCATATCAGCCTTTTGGCTTATGCCAGTCTGGGGCACTTCATCAGCCCCAGACTGGGAAACACTGGAAAGACATTATCTGTGTTCAGTTGCAACGCTGGTGCAACACACCTGCTATTTCCCCTCACCCCCAAAATTTCTTTAGGGGAGACCCATGGTAAATGTCCCAGAGCTGCTCCTCTCTGCTCCATCTTTTGGTCCTGTTTCCTGTCACAACTCAGAGAAGACACCGTTGCCAGTGCAGATTCAACTTTATTTACATGTAACATACTGTAGTGAAATAAACATGCAAAACATTATGACACAATAGCAAGAACTATGACTATCTATCTATCTATCTATCTATCTATCTATCTATCTACCTATCCATCCATCCATCCATCCATCCTCCGTTAAACACCAGTTTGGACATTTAGACTTTACTGTGGCTCTGTTTTCCATTTGATGTTGACTCTATTAAAACAAAGTTAATTACAGATGGAGCCGCTACTTCATTCACTTTATGATAATATCATAGATTACAATCGGACAATCTGATAAGAGATTGCAATCAAAGTTTTTTTTTCATTATATATTTTTTCTATTTTATATTAAGTCATCAGCAGTAGTCACAGTATATCCACTACAAACAAGACTTAACCACAGCTCCTGTCTGTCTTCTAAATGATAAAACAAACTCTTAACATTTGAAAGCATTTATCACAGTGTGTCCCAGAAATACATCTTTGCTGTTTTGTTTCCAAACTCTCAGGAGTTATAGTATTCCACAGACATTATAAAGCACTTGAAAGCTGGAATGTTCTGATTTACAAAAGGTTAACAAGCACCACCAGGGACATTCTTCCATTCAACTACAGAACCTGTTAACAGTGCTCTCTTTGGAGGTATTTCCAACACAGGATACTGGATAAATCACTGAAAGACAGTGATTATTTATCTTTGTGTCTTACAGTATTTTTATATATAAAGAATAAGTTGCTCTTTTGAGGGTAGCATTTGGTGAATTGCTCCATGTTGCATCATGTTTAAGTTGTACCAGCCATACAATATCCATTCACAATTGCAAATTGAAAAAGATTAATGATTGGTTATTGGTAAAAAGTGAGAGTAATATGTATAGCTTTTTCTTATTGAGCTTATATACACGAAAATTATTTAGCCTACATGTTTTAATTCTATGTGTTTTTTTTTGTGTAAAAACATAATTTGATCATAGTAAGTCTTAGTATTAGGCAAATACAATCTGAGACAACCAACACTATATAACTTCTTTCACCATGCCATTATTATTTCTTAACAAAAATGAAGCCAGAAAGAAAAAAAAGAAAAAAACATGTGGGCAATACTAAGTGCCCCCATGATTTAATAGATTGGAGATCCACCTTTAGCAGCAATAACTAGAGGTAATCATTTAATCTAACTTTATCAATCGCTCACATCACAGTGGAGGAATTTTGTCACATTCTTTTTTAGAACATAGCTTCAGTTCTTGGTATACAGAGGAGTTCATGGTTGATTTATTGACTGCATAGAGTCCAGGTCCTGTGGCTGTAAAACAAGCCTAAATCATCACTCCTCCACCAATGTGGTTGACAGTGGGTATGAGGTGTTTCTGCTGAAATGCTGTTTGGCTTTTGCACTGGACAGTAATGCCAGACAACTCAACTTTGCTCTCCCATAGAATATTGTTCTAGAAGCCTTGTGCTTTGTTCAGATGCAGTTTTGTGAACCTCAGTCATGACTCCATGTTCTTTTTAGATAGAAGAGGTTTTCTCCTGGCAACCCTTCCACACAAACCATACTTGTTCAGTCTCCCTCTAATTGTGCTGTCATTGACTTTAAAACTTAACATCCTCAGCGAGGCCTTTAGGGTCTGTAGCTCGTTTTTTTTGTACTTTTCTGAGCATTGCATGGTCTGGTGAATGGGCTGGGACGTTTACTCCCGAGATGACTGGCAACTTTGATGCTTTCTATTTGTGAATAATCTTTCTCACTGTAAAACATTAAGCTCCAAATCAGTTGCTGCTGTAGTGGTACCTTAGTTTAAAAACGTTTTCTACTATTATTATTTACTAAAAGTTAAAAATGTCTACTCTCCATAACTGCACTTTGCAATGTTTGCTAAAAGTGATGTAGAAGAGAGTCTAGCTTCATTGATTGTTGGCAGTATGACAGCAGCCTTCACAATGCTATGAGATGGTCTTATCTAATTGATTAATCTCCTGGACATGTTGGTAAATGTGCAATACCGTGTTTCCTCATACATTCACCACATATCATTTTGAGGGCACTGTTTCACGGTCTGGAAAAAAACTCAGTGAAAAAATGGAGAAGAGACGGTTTTGGTTTATTACCAAAACAAAACCGGTAAACGAGGTGCCAGTTTAACTTTTTTTTATTAAAATGATAAGTTCAGTCTTAGTTTCCGTGAGAAAACACCACTGTGTGGCATTGTGTTAGCACCCATCTGAGTGCACCAGAACAGCAAACTGCCAGAACTTCTGCTTTTATGCAAGTCTGAACACCTGTTGATCATTGAATCAAGGGCTGTAATTAGCAGCACCTAGCCTCAAGTTACCCTCTTAAATCCTGTATAAGCATAAGGGGGTACTTAGTATTGCCTGCATGATTTTTCTTTCTTTTTATTTACATTTTTGTTAAATAAATAATGGCAGAGTGAAAAACATTATATGTTGTTATTCGCACTAGGTTGTACTTTCCAAATGCTAAGACCCTCCATGATCAGATGATTTTTATGTTTATACACAAAAAACATGTAATGAGAGGGTACTAACTTTTGAACATAAATTCATACAACACCGCTATATACAGTATATATTCAAAAGTTAGTATATATACAGTGGTAGCCAAGGGTATTGAGAAAATTACATATAGTACACTAATACATAGCATATTTTGTCTTAATACGTTTGTCGACCACTGTAGACAAGCCATCAGGCAATGGAGACACACATACAGTAAAAACAACCAACACCACTACGACAAACATTATCTCTGAGTTTGTCATCACCAACTAGGGCCGTTAAATGCCAGTTTTGTTTCCATTTAAAGTTGATGAACTTTGACAGATAGGAAATGGGTAAAATACACTCACTTGAGTCACCACAACATTTGCTTAATAATTCTGCAATGAAATGCAGACGATTTGAGCATATGATAAGATATCATAGAAACATCTTGGAACCTCTGTGTGGTAAAGAGATGACACCAAAAGACCTGCTCCAATTCTTTCAAGCAGTGATGCAAATCTAGCTACTGCAAATGATCTGGAAATGCATCTTGTCTTTGGGTCTAGTCTGGAAATTAGAGGTCTGGTCTGGTTTTGGGTTTGAGCCAAGCCTGAATCTTGAGGGGTGTGGTCTGGTATATGAAGGTCTGAATTGTCTTAATTGGACTATTAGAGGTTTTGGCGATAAAAGCTGTGGTTTGTGTTTTTAGCTGGTAGAAAACATGAGATAATCAACTACTGTAGATCACGTCTAGGTCAGCATTAATACAATACCTTTAACTATATTACGTTTTCCGGTCAACCTACATTTCTATTTAAACCTACGGTCATGAACCAGGTTTTTGGCAGAAAGAATAAGGATACAGTTCCAGGTGGTGGAAATTATGTTTAGGGAACCACATGGCTCAGTTTACTCCCTGTGATAGGGAAAGGAAATTGACAATTCAGGAGACCCTTACAACAGAGAGGCTACTCCTTCAAACTGACAGAAGTCAGTCGAGGGCACCTTACAGATATGCCCCTTGGTTCATTCATGTTAGAGCTGCATCAGGCAGGCCCCACTAGAGATGTGGGATTATGTCTGTGAGATGATATTTCTAAATTGGCTTGGAACCATCTGTGGATCCCCAGGAGAAGTTACAATTTGTGACTGGATAAAGTGCTGTCTGGAATTAAGTTTGGTTTTAATGCAAATTGAGCACCTGTGCATACATTATACTGTATGTCTGGTATGTGTAGATATTATACCAACAACCTAAATGTTCTATATGTGTGGTGATCATAGACCCTTTATTTTCTTTGGCTGCTAAGTGTGTTTAAATGGCCAGTGTCCAAGAACTCTGACTGAAATAACAAAAGACAAAACTTGAACTCTAGGTCTTTTTGTAGTCTTAGATGTGCATATTGTAGAATACACATAATTAAGTGGTTAACTGACTTTTTGCTCCTCAATTAATCAAATAGTGACCCTATGGGATTAGCCAGTGCTGTTTTGCACTTCATATATCTTAAGATCATCAAGAAAGTACACCAGGAAACTTGGTAACATGCTGTGAATTTGTTGACATTGGAGAGCACTTAGAGAAACACACACAGAGATATTTCAACACCTATGAACCAGCAACCATAAGCTTATCTATAATCCCATCATGCTTTCTTTTATGGGATGACACACATCAGCTCTGAGGAAAATGTTGAGAGTCTTCAAGGAAAAAAGTTTTTAAAACTACATTTAACAAAAATTCTGACACTGAAATAACCATCTTTGTTCAAAACCTATTTAAACTTGGACAGAGGTGCACCTAAAGCCATTTTGATACTTTCAGATTGATGAGAATGACACAATTGCATTGGCTTCTCTGTGAACCCTGAGACACATCAACATCCCTCAGAGCAGACAAAACAAGACATAAACGTGCAAACACAAAACATCTGCACAGGAAACAGGCACAGAACCGGAATAACCAAGAACCAGCAGAAAAAATGAGTACATGCTGTTTACAATTACTTACTTTGACTTGATACGTGGAGTGTACAAATGCGCTTTCTATCAAAAAACAATTGCTTCCTTCATCTTCATTTGGCAAATCCACTACACATCAGCTTAACATCAGTTTCTACTATTAAATGTTTGTTTCCATCGCTTTATGTTAGTGCATTTTATTTAAATTTACAATATTATTAATCCATTTATATGTGTCAGTGTAAGAATGTGAGAATTCATCCTGTGTGGGACAAGATCAGAATACAGATGAATTATTTTGTTTCCTGTGCAGATCAATTTCTCATCATTTAATGATATTGTATCACCTTTACATCTACAAGCTGTGGTCCAAAACAAAGCAAAAAATGTTGATGTGCTCAGCATGGGGCTGACCTCAACATCTGTTGAGTAACGAGTGAACAGACTGAACATTGTAAAAGAAGCTAACAGAAGTTAAAAATCTAACAAGCGTCTCTGTGTGCTGACTTTCTGAATTTACTAAATTTATAACATGCATAGGGCACATTTTGAAGTTTGCATTTATCTCATAAAATGAATTGCTTATATTTATTCCGTGTGTGTGACCATCAAAGTTTTTTTCAAGTAAGTTTGGATGTATACAGATTTTTTAATTATGAGCATGGTACATCAATCAATATAACCTCGAGATGTGATTAATTTATTTAATTTTTTTCGTTTTTTTTTTTACATTTCATTTCTAATGTTGTCCATAATTTGTATTTCTATAAAACTGTTTTGTGACAATTTCCACTATTAAAAGCACCATACAAATAAAACTGAATTGAATTGAATTTAAATGAATTAAAATTTGATGGCGAAGAAATGTGATTAGTAATATAAAATAAGTGGATTATTTAAAAGATTTCATTCCCAAACCACATCTACCTTTTTCAGGTTTGTTGATTCTTACCGCTGATTGGAGGAGACATGTGTCACTCAAAATATGCAGAAAGTACTGCAGCCTCACAGACATTTAAATGTATTTTCATTTAATGATTCAGTTCATTTTCTAAGTTGTGTTAAATGTGCTTTAAATAAATAAATTTAAACCACAAATAAATTGAGTGGCGCAGTGGTAAAGTGCTCGCCCTATCATCCAGAGATCGCGAGTTCGAACTCCGGGTGATGCTGTAACCTCTCACAGCCGGAGGCCTAGAGAGAGCTGATTGGCCGAGCTCTCTCACAGGGGAGGGACGAGAGGTACTTCGGGCTCCCACATTATTGACGGCTCTACAGCCAATCAGGGGCGTCTGTGAGCTCACGCAAGCAGAGGGAGCGGACCCAATGGTGCGTGAGCAAGCAGTTTGAAAAGATGCGGTCGGTGATGTCACGTGGGTCGGAGGAAACACGTGATAGTCTGCGGCCCATCCGACTGATTGATAGTAGAAGCTTGATGTGGGAGCCCCACATTGTTCCTCAGGATCGCTGATGCTAGGGACTGGCACTAAAGTGTAGCAAATAAGAAAAGCGTGACAAGTGTTATATTACCTATCACTGGATTCCAGTAGGGTCTACTGCACATGATTCTTTTTTGTTAAAAAAATAATTCAGGTTCTGGCTATTATTTACTATCCGAAAGGCTTCAGTTTTTCCTCGCTCCCCATTAATAGATTTTTTTTTGCAATGGTACCTCGGCATACAAATTTCATCCATTCCAGAGACTAGTTCTTAAGGCAAAATTATGTAAAAATAAATCTAAAAATGCTTCATATGCCGAGACAAATTTCATACAATATTTCAGCTCTTAATGTGAAAATTCTTAATGTGGGGTATTCATATGCCAAAGTTGTACAGTAGTAGTAGTAGTAGTAGTAGTAGTAGTAGTAGTAGTACTGTAGTGGTAATTGTACTAGCTACTGTTTTATGTTAGAGCATCTATGCGTTTTTCGGGTTAGAACAGTTGTAAATTAATATCATAAGGTCTGTTTAGGGTCCCTGGATTTTCAGTCTCTGGTCTTGAATCAGTCTTGCTTTCTATTCAGTCTATCCTTGGTCTTGACCAAGACTTGAGTAAGACTCAAAGCAACTGCATTTGTCTATCAGTTACAGGTGTGGCTCAATACAATACTCTTTTCAATAAAACAGCAAAACCTGTCTCTGCACCTTTTTCAAAATCCACAAGAATGCACATCCCTGTAAATAAAAGTCTGGATGAGAAAAGGCTGCAGGCTCAGACCCATGCGTATGTTCTTAGATACAAAATTCACAGCCAAATGTAAGGATTGTAAGCTACAGAAAAAAAATACAGGAAGGACACATGTACTGTTGTAACTGTCGATTTTGTATGCTAAAAACTATTTTGTTTAACCTGTTTTGTTCTGTTTTGTGCTGATGTTCCATGACTTTCAGTGTTTCTGTCCGAAATTATCAGATATTCTATTTTTAAATAGACTTCCTGTATATGCCCAGTTTAGAGGAGGAAACAGGAAATTTTGTCCCACACTGTGCTTCAAGAAGGTAAAAACAAAAGCTTAATGATGTTACAAAACCAATATAAAAAATAGCACTGGCTCTGCCTGGGATGATCTACTGTAGCATGCTGTCCATTTTCCAAATTTTGGTCTGAATGTGTTTTTACACTTCTAAACTCAGTCAGGCCTTGCTTGTCATTTTAGACTTCTGTGTTTTGTTCTCTGCTCTATGTTTTCTTCTTTGCTTTCTTTTAGTTAACTAGCTAGCTACCAATAGTTACCATTTTCTTTGTGTAGACTCCTAAACTTGGCCCTGTCTGTCAAATGCTGTCTTTTATTTTCCAAATGCTGTTATAGCCATCCAGTGAAATTTAGCTGGCTATTTGTGAACTAAACTTTCTGTATTGCTTTTAATGTTTCTCATGATCATCAACTACCTAACGCATACATACATACATACATACATACATACATACATACATACATACATACATAAATACATTTATATACATACACCATACATACTGTACTGTACACTAACCCTCAAAAGTTTGGGATAACTTGCATTTAGGCATTTGGCAGATTGCAAATTTCTTTGTTTTATTAAGTGATTTATTTTCTACATTCTGCAACAACACTGGGGATTTCAAAACTATGAAATGACAAATATGGAATTAGGTGATTATGTAACAACAACAACAACAACAACAACAACAGTAGTCAGAGATTAGGTCAGCCTTTCTGGAAGAGTTCTTGCAAGAACAGTTTTGTCAAGTGCATCTACAAAACCCATCAAGCACCAGGATGAAACTGGCTCTCATAAAGACCTTCCCAGGAAGGCGAAACCCAAACCTTACTTCTTCTGCAAAGGAGAAGTTCATTTAGAGTTACCAGCCTCAGAAATCCCTAATTTACAAACAGCACCTCAGATTAGAGACATTATGAGGGCTTTACAAATCATGAGTAGCAGATATACAGTATCTCAATATCAACTGTTGGATGCCTTTAGCATTGTTTTACAATGTTGAAGGAAATAAAAATCATGAATGACTACAGAGTTAGAAAGTTTCATTATGTAAATATTTTCTCTCAACCTACTCTAACGAGTTTTTGAATGCCCATTTTATGTATAGGTACTAAATTGCATAATTAAATGTATTGGTACTAAAATCCATACTTAAAATATTACCAATACAATTGCAAGGAGTTGGATTTATAGCATTTTACAGAATCAAATCGATTATTTAACCGACACTGATCTGCAATTGCATTTGTTTAAGTCTCTAACTCCCTGAGATACTGTCCTGGATATCTTTCTTGAAATTCACTGTACTATAGTCACCTCTCCATGCATGATAACTGTGTATAAAAAAGTATAATATTTCCCTGTATTATGTGTTCAACCACTTGAGTTGCTTAATATGTTGTTATATGTAATGAAATAGGGTGACCTAAGCTCTTGAGTAATAATGTTACATCATAAAAAAGGGCCTCTTGGGAGCTACAGTACAGTATGCAGAATCAAGGGTTTTTACAGCTTTTAGTGGAATGATCCACTACAGAAACAAAAAAGAACATGAAGCACTAAAGTAAGCCAAGGATAACCCATTCATTCTGTATGCACCTGAATAAATAGCAAAACGGGTAGTAGGTAAAAAGGTAAAAAGGAGGGAAAATAAATCTAACTACACGTTAATAAAGAACTAGCGGACTTTCCTGGAATATTGTTTTCCAGTATATATAATTAAAACTTTTTTTTCCTTTTTAGATGACCGGAGTTGGCTCTGTTCTTATAATACAGCCAGCTTCAGAATGATTGTCATAAACATAATCAAATGGCTCCACAAGACCATGTTCTTTCCTCAGAAACCCTTTCCAGAAAGTTTTCCACATATAAGTTCTGTTATCTGAGAAATTGATTGTAAATGTGACTATCATGTTTGGCCTCACTCAGTCGAAAACCTAATGGCACATTAATTTAAAAAACAAAACAAAAAAACAAACATTTAGGCGTTTGGCAGACGCTCTTATCCAGAGCGACTTACATTTTTATCTCATTATACATCTGAGCAGTTGAGGGTTAAGGGCCTTGCTCAAGGGCCCAACAGTGGCAACTTGGTGGTTGTGGGGTTTGAACCTGGGATCTTCCGAACCATAGTTCAATGCCTTAACCACTGAGCTACCCCTGGCCCCCAAACAAACCATTGAGCCATGACAGAGCCCAAAACCAGCTCTCTACATCAAACTCTTGTTCACCATCCTTCATTATTATTACTATCATCATCATCATTTTGTCATGTGCCTCAGTCCAACAAAAGGAGAGGGAATATTTACAGTACTGAATAAAAACCATTGATGCCTGACTTCCTCAGTCACACCCTACATACTCTCTGTTTAGGGAGGAAGTGACCCTTCATGACCCCCGCGCTCTAATATTAGACTGATGGTGAAGATACACTCTGACTTCATGCAGGGGAGCTTAAGTTACATTTTGCAAAACAGTACTTTTGGAAAACAAGACAGGAAAAATCACTAAGACATCAGATTCATACAAACCCACTGTTCTGTGGCATTTGGGGTTGGACAGGATTAATGGTCACACTATGGCAGGGGCGGACTGGGACCAAAAAGTGGCCCTGGACTTCCTGGCCCACAGCAGCCCACATCATAATACATTGGCTCA
>JAQMYG010000023.1:5904241-5914630 GCA_030014215.1 Clariallabes teugelsi | reverse complement strand
TCAAAACGGGACGCGCAATTTCATTCTCAAATACGGGACGATTCCGTATTTTAAAGGACGGGTGGCAACCCTAGCTAGTGGTCTAGTGTTAGCCATCAATATTTAGAACATTAATGAGTCCTACTTCAGGCTACCTCGTCTCAAAGAATTTCTGTTATCATCATGCTAATGATAGATGATTGGCGAATGAACAGTATATTGATTTGAATGACGTCCTTCTGTTTACTTTCATACAAACATAAAAACACGCTTCAGTGGGCAACTTAAAATATGCAAAGAAAATCCCATATATATAGAAACTTTGATTTTTATATTTAGCACTAAAGAGAGATAATTCATTGGAAAAGGGATGTTTGATGTCAGCTTTAAGATTAGGTTTTATGTCTTTCTCAGTAAGGGACTTACAGAGCTGTCAATGCCTAGGGTTAGAAGCATGATGAAGAAGAATATGGCAAAGAACGTCGAGCCAGGGAGAGTGGAAATGGCCTCCGGGTAGATAATGAACACAAGTCCAGGCCCTGTATTCAAACACACATTAGAAATTCAGTAATACAAGGTCATATATCAAGTAATGGCACATAACGCATAGAACTAAATTTTGCAATATTAAATAGCACATTTAAAAATAAACAAAATATTGCTCAGATAAACTTTAAAATATTACTTTAACCTGGTATTTATTACATTTACAGAATTTCAGGTATTGGATTTTCTGATGATCAGGACAGGGTTGTTATTCAGCATTATTTCATGATTTAGCATTATTTACTTATGGAATCGAGAACACAGCATTCAATCCAAGCTCATTTTAAAGCTGATAAAGAGATGTGACATACACACCATCTGTGGCCACTTCCTTAATGCTGACGCCATGCTCATGAGCCATGTAGCCCAGCACCGAGAAGATGGCAAACCCTGAGAAGAAACTGGTGACGCAGTTTATGGTGCTGGTCAGGAGGGCATCCCTGCAAAGGTACAAATGCACCTATGGGTTATTTGGGATTTACATTATGGTTGTCTTAGATTGTTCCTTTCCCCCATATTTAAAGCATACAGTATAAAACTGTTACTACTGTATTTTTGTATCTATTAAGATAAATAATATTTCTTAAAGATAGGGGTCCACACACTAAATGTGACTGCTTATAGACTTTTTATTATTATTTTATTTTTTTATGGTTTTGATTACAATTTCCTATAATACAATAGTTCCAATGGAATGGTATTTAGTTTACTGTGTATTCCTGCATTGCAATCAGTGTTCGAGGCACAACCTTCTGATCTTCCATGACCTGGTGATGGTAAAGTGGTTACTGAAGATGAAAACATGTAATTTTATAGGTCAAGCAAAGTCAGAAGATTATGGCTGAATCTATATATAATATTGTTTTAAAAATGTATTCTGGGTCTCACAGATTCATTTAAATGCTTGGGTCACTTGAAACCATTTGCAACTTATATAATTTATTTATTTATTTATTTTTTCTTTGTAATGATGGTAGAAATTATTGTAAGACTACTAACTACTATGATCCCACCAGTACTGTATGTCAATCTGTACTATTACAAAATCTAAATACACTAAATATAAATAGACATTTTTATTATAATCATGTCTTGGCTCTGTGCAACATTTTGTCATTTAATCCAAAGAAAAGACAGCTTTGCTTCCCCACTAGCATGCAGTCAAGCTATCATTCATCTGATAAAGAAAAATAAGGTTAATGATGAATGGGACAGCTCAAGTTTAATTACCTCATCAAGGTATCATCTGGCCTGGTTAGCATGAGCTCAGACTGTTAACACAGTTCAACAAATGACTTCAGAGTGTCATTGGAGTGTGGCCCAGTGATTTTGTAATCTATGTGCCAGAAACATGGTCAAATGGGGCCAATTTGTAGCCTATAAGCAAAGAAATACAATTAAAGTAAAAATTAAAAGATGATGCACTTGACCAGCTTAAACTGCAACAGTGCCTTATAACAGCTGAGAAGTTATTTGTTGTGATTATGCAACTGATCAGTTGTAGAATTTGCATTTTTGATGAAAACCGTCTGCAAGTTCTCCTACGTAAGTGGTGGAATAGAAAAGCATTTGCCCTGTCCATAAATCATATCTGATTGATGCAATAATCAACCATGGGTACAAAGTCAGGGGGGCAACATTAGCCACGCTGTCTGAATGAAAGGGGTGGCTTTATTGTCACACCTGTTAAGCACAGCTAACCAACTGTAGGTATACTGTATGTGAGCTCATTTATGTGAAACAGAACAGTTAAATAAATTTGAAAAACTTAAAAAATAATTCATTTTAAATGTCTATGAAGAAAACATGTGGTTGTCCCAACCATCTCCACTTGCTAGGTGTCATTTGATAGGGTAGAGCTAGAAAGTTAATGAGTAATAGAAATGTACCAAATTGGGAGATGTTCATTGTTTTCTTTCAAGAAACTACTTGAACACCAACCATCTCACTGTAAATTTTCTTGGAAAATCTTGGAATTTATATGGAAGAATCCAACTTAATACATAAAATTTTGTAACCAGGTGTAGCAGGTAGCCGTCAGGTTCTAACCTCTAGTATACTGTATTCATATTTATAAATTTGAAAGAAGGATATAAAGGTTAATCCCCACTGGTAAATCTACAGTAGTCATAACATTTATCATGTGAATGTACTGTAGTTACATGTTGTTAGAAACAATAGTGACAAGGTGGGGCTCTTTTTTTATGAATATTCCCCCCGTGCTATCAATTTCTTTGAATATGCAGTAACATTACATTGGACACTTATATATTTGATGTTGTTTGTAATTTCGAACCCATAAGTTTTTCAATTCATTAGATTTATCTTTTAATCAAAATGCCCCACTGAGATACATGGCCTGAGCAGAAACACACAAACTCTTATTAGTAAGGGTTAAGGGTCCTTCTATCCGACATGTCCTTTGGAAACAGAGATAACATTTGCCTACTAAGAGCATAAATTTAACACTGGCCACAGCTCTTATTCAATTAAGCAACAGCTCCAAGGAGAAAGATGAAGAAAGCCATCATTTACCTGAACTGCTGTCTATTTAATGGCTTAGAATGACGGGAATTAAACGCTCAGAGCTGCAGTGGCCATGCTATAGTGCTGGTGATGGAGCTTGTGATATCCAATCCCAACAGATCACATCAGTGACTGTGTCTTACCTATAGCAGTTGTTGTCAAATTTATTGTAGCTGGCAAAGGCGATAAGCACACCGAAACCTGCCCCAAGTGAGTAGAAAATCTGAGTGGCGGCTTCAATCCAAACCTGAAACATACAAAAGACAATGATACATACACGGGACAAGACAAATTAAAGATAGCAATACAAATAATAATATTGAAAATTTATCAAAAGATTGTAGCTAATTCCAAGGATAATATTGTGTATAATGTTAAAAGGATATCCTATATGTCAGGAAGTATATATAATATTCCAAATTATTATATATAGTAAATTGATTAGATGACAATTAGTTCTAAGTTCATTTAAACTGAAGTTCATCATATGCTCACTTGAGGATTGTTGAGCTTATTGAGGTCAATGTGGAGGTATGCACGAATTCCATTCATAGCACCTGGTAGTGTGATGCCTCGGATCAGCAGCACCAGAAGTACAATATAGGGCATGGTGGCAGTGATATACACCACCTACACCAGATTAAAAAAAAAGTCCAATAAAATGTCCAATCAAGATAAAAAGATAAAAGTAAAATCCCATTCAGACATTCATTAAGAATCATAATAAATTATACGAAATGTTGCATTTCCCTTTCTGAATGTCATAAATATTTCATGCCTCCAGCAATTTTCATATCTTCTTACAACTTTTTCATGCATAAACCATATTCAGCTTATTAGATGACTGCATTAAACAAAAGTAACATGCAAATTAGAGAATGAAATCTAAAAAAATTACTAATAAAAAAGTTACCAAAGTTGTACAAGTAAAATATTACATATGGCATCCATAGATTTTGACACCCGAAGGCGTCTGTGATTTCATTCAGTTCAAGCTTACTACACATAGTCTTTACTGCATTGTCGTTTAATATTTTGTATTCAATTTTAGTATTATACTCTGGCTGTTTGGTACCTTTCCAGAAGACTTTACACCCTTCCACAGGCTAAAGTAGAGAATAAAGACGACCACGATGAGGCACAGTGACAGCTGCCAGCGAGGTTCTTTCAGGTCATGGATTCCTTGACTCTCATGGATGCGCAGTACTTCTCGTCTAAGCAAGGAACACATACCTGTATTGTAATAAGTCTGACAAATTTAAAAATGCAATTCAAAATATTACTTGATTTTTTTTTTTTTTCATTTATGGTACACAGAATAATTTTTTTTCAATCAAATTAAAATGTGACACAGTGTTTGATGTATTTAAAAAGGTTAGGATTAACATCTGCACAACTGTACAGTGCGGTGAACAACCACTGGTGATCATGCTGTAACTCATTATTATTGAATGTGACAGAAGTCACAGAGTGTTCAGGAATGTCTCATTTGCTATTTAAAGACATGACCATCAGAACAACACATTCAAACAAAACACTGAGACAACCACCACCGGGTTAATCAGAGGACTACATGAGAACTGTTTGTCCTGGCAAAGACTATTTATCAAATTAAGTTCAAACAAGTGTGCATTTCATTGCTTTCAGGAACTCCTCAAATCTAATAAGAACTGAAAACGACTGTAGTCTGTCCAGAAGACCTCAAACATGACTGTGGTGTGAGTTGATCTCTGGGCTTGTGAAGCTATTATGTGCAAGCAGTAACTACACTGGGATTATGTCATTAGTTTATGTCAAGGGAGATTATGTCAGGAAAATAGTGGAAAGCATGCAGTACATTTGGAAATAGTTAGGAGTTTACAATTAAAAGTGTATAACTTCATTAGCTAGCCCATTGGTCCAAGTTGGTGTAAGGTGCTGCTCAATCGCTACTGTGTTTCTGTCAAGTTGTAAGTGTGTGAGTGTGTTTATGTGTGTGTGCCATGCGATGGATTGGCACCCCGTCCAGCGTGTTCCCCGCTTCATGCCCCAAGTTTCCCAGGATAGGTTTCTGGCCCCCGGTGACCCTGTATACATGATAAAGCGGTATAGATGATGAGTGAGTGAGCGAGTGTCATGTTTCTGAATTTGCTGTAATATTTGTATTTTTCCCGAAAAATTCCTGCAGTGGTTTTGGTTTGTTAATATGTTTTGCACTCACAAGCTGCCATCAATTTGTCCACTCCTGAAGTTGCCATGTTAGTTACATGTTTTGTGTTGAAATCCTCAATGCATGAAATAATTTTCATGAGGCTGTCATGACACCACTGTGTAACATTCCACATTGTCTGCAAGTTTCACTCAGAATATAATTTTGTGGACTGTTTATGATTTCAGAAATACCCAGGTACTGCTCCTAGTCAGTTATATAATCCGTTTCCTTAGTTGAACACATACACGTCCCTTTGGGACTTTTATCTTCCATCACGTTTCAGTCCTTCTCTGTGGGTTTCCAACGGTTTTAGAGTTTTATGACTGCATAAATGAGAAAAGATGAAACGTACCACCCAGACATGGGGCCTCACTTTAGAAGAGGTAAATATTGTTCATGCTGTTTTTTCTCTTTCTGGGTGTCAGAACAAAATATTAAGTCCAAGTATTCAAGGAAAAGACAATCATGATCCAGATTCCCAGAAGTTTAAAGGAACAATAATTTAAGGCCATTGTTATAGGAACCTGTTGTTTTGTGCTTTTCCTTCCGAAATAAAAACATGAAGAAGTTATTGTTTCCTTTTCATTTTTTCCTTTTCATTTTAAACTACTGTCGATATACTGAGTAGGTCTAGACTTGAAACGTTGGAGTACTTTATATGTCTATTTCTATTTTAAAATGATGCACAAATAGTTATCTTTGTGAAACATCTGAAATATTTCTTTTATAATCTAAAACAGATCTTATCTGACACTACTAAACTTTCCACAGGCAAGGTTTAAAACTGTAACCTCCAGCTTCCAATATGAATTAACAGCTTTCTTTTACTGCTGAGTCCAACGATTTTGCATAAAATAATATTTTTTAAATGATTCTTGCTGGCCAGAAAACACCAAATAATTTCTTATAACAGTACGGATAACAGAAAAACATATAAAATACATAAAAATGTCATTTTAAAGTCTTTTCTCTAGTAAGTCACATGACTTTGTTTACTAGTTGCCCTTTACTTTTAGCTAAAAAACATTGCAGTCTCGACAATTTGCTCTATAAAGAGAATGCAGAATGCATATGGAGAATAATTAAATGTCATACTGTTAGGTAACGTCAGAATATAGATGCTATTATGCATAAAATATGTTATAGCAAGTGCTAACAAGTGGACATTCTACATTAAATGCAACTAAGAGGGGCATTCAAGTTAAACTGGGACTTTTGATTGTGTAGAATAACAGAACTCTTTAATGGAATGTAATCAGTACTGTACAGCAATAACTCCCAGCTGAGTTCCTGTAATGTGTGTAATTGGTGCCCATAAATGATTGTGTCTACATTTCCCAGATTTTCAAGGATCAGATGTCCTAAACGCTGAATGTCCATGCAACTGTGACTGCTGTGGGTCCTAAGCCACCTCTGTTGGGGTCATCATTCACAAACTACAGACTTTTTAAAAAATGTTTGCACCATTTAAATGTTGTACTATGGCTAAGATTTCTATCACTGTAGTTATCTGTAAATGTTACTCGATTTTACGCCTCTCATTTATGTGAAAAGTCCCATTTGACTTGAACACTCCTTATAAATAAAAATTACATTATTTAACAGAGAAAAATGGATAATTGCTAGAACGTCGTCATGGTTTTACCAGAACAAATCACTCTGGAACATATAAAAAAAAAGAATTATGGTTGTACTTTTCTGTAAGTAAAGTCCCTATTCATTGCTTATTATTTACAGAAACTACTTATTGGTCAAGACAAGTCATGGTGCTTAGGGGGCTGCACTAATTAAGTCAATATGATATATCTGCGCCTTTAAGAGATTACTTCAGTTGGTAATGGATTGGAAAGAAAGAGGTAGCATGAATAAAACAAACTGCCTCACCATTTAACAGATTGCATGAATAGAATATTTGCTTTGCTTCAGAAAATTTCTGACAGCTATAAAATTTGCTCAGGCAAGTATTTTTATCCTTATTTAAGGAATAACAGTCTTATACCAGAGTGATTTACCAACCCATGACTCTTTTAATAGTTTGTAGTTATGTTTAATGATATGGAACATCCACTGAACAAGTTAGTTCGTATTATTTCTAGCACTGTAAATGTTGATATGTTCATAAACAGGCCATCTGCTATAGGAGACCTTATAAAAACAATAACACAAGACCCTATTCAAAAATTCTTTATCAACAATAAACAATCACACTTATGTAAATTTTCCGTTTTACAGCAAAGTTTCAGACAATATTTGCCAAATTCTTAATGCAAAAACAAAAAGCAATGTGAGTAATTCTTAGTAATGTAAATGAACAAGGACTACCAATGTTTGTATACACTTTAGTACAGTAGGAGAAGATAGTTCTGTAACTGCTCTATCATGTTTTTTCCACCAATTTCTTTTTCCACCAATTTGAAAAAGTAATGGGACCAATATGCTTAGTTGCAAGCTGATATTCTTCATTCTTTAAAGTCATTATTCAAAGGAACTCCATTTGACATCCATTCCAAAATGAGAAAATGGCTAATTTTCAACTAAAATTAAATTTCCACTAGAGAATCCTTACTGACAAAACAATTCGTTCATGACTATGCTTAATGTGTGTCTGGAAGAATTTTTTGACAGCTACTATTACTTTCTGCCCACCAGAGACAAAGATTGACTGACAAAACAATGCCCTGGAATGAAATGTGGGTGGTAAGCTGGATGATGAAACTTCCTCATCTTGACATTGCCATTATCTAGAAGTCATAATTGATTACCTATTGTAGAAAGACAGTGGTGGTGACATGTGACATAAGTAAATCAGTGAACAACTTCCTTAATTTTGGGGTTGACAAGCTTATCTATTGTTTTCAGTTTTTTAAATTTACTATACGGTGAGATGCCTTCAAAACCAAATCAGTTGAGACTTTCAAAACACAATCCATCAACAGAATAAATTTTCATTATGTCTGTCAGTGAATATTTCTTTCTTTCTGTGTAGTTGTTGACCACAAGTCCCCCCCTAAATGGGACCATCCATTCGATATCTGGTGTGTTATGATTCATAAACCTGCATCCAATGTAAATTAATATTCAAAATTAGCGGCATCACCAGGCATAATTTGAGGAAATCAGCGAATCCAGAAAAAAAACAGAATGGACAAAGGAAGATCAGATACAAACAGAAGTATAGCCAAAATGTGTAGCTATGCTTAATTGATTTGTATTAAATATTTAAATAATTGGATTAGGTTTCTTAAATAAATGTGTATTTATGGGATTCATAGAATCCTTTTCTAATAAGGGGATCTGAAAAGAAAAGAACTTCTGCAGGATACACTAATGAGACTAATCATGGCATAGTGTTTTTTTTTTTTTTTTTTTTTTGGACTTAATGTCAGGGTTAAGAGAAAATGATGCATCATTATGTAAGAAACTACAAAGAAACAAAAAAGGTATACATGAAACACACAATAGAGAACAAGATACAGTACAGTAAGAGAAAGAAAAATAAACTGCAATATAAAGATGAAAGGAGAAAAACATAGAGACGGAATTAAAGAGCAAGGAATTAAAAATATGCAAACTAGACTAAACTTGCAACATTTACTTCAAAGGGCATATGTTTTATTGCCTGTACGTTCAGAGTAGTATAATCATCTTAAAAGCCCAGAGTTTATCTCTTGTGGCTTTCAGTATGCTTCATGTATAGTATTAAACAGCTTTATGGTGAGTCTTTTGAAATTCACTTTAACAAAGACATCAAACAGCACCTTTCCCTGTTTAGATAAAACTATATTTATCGGAGGAAGAATTCTGCCTCATGAGTTTTTCCACATAATTCTCAACCTCAGGAATGCTTCTGCAAGTAAAAACTACAACCCTTGTCCAAGACAACTCCTTTGTACTTGCTTCAATTATTTCACTCTGTGGGGAATTCCTCTGGGTTATCTGGTTGCCTTTCACCATAAAAATATCAGTAGTTGGTAAGTACTCTAGAAGGGATAGACTGGAATCCCAACCATGGTATATCCCAATGTTCCAGGAACAATTGCTGTTATGGATGTGTTTCTGGATGGATGGATAGATGGATGAATAGGAAGGAAGGAAGGAAGGAAGGAATAGATAACTGTGAAAGAAAGGTTATGATATGCCTTTGAACCCACTCATATCAACATCGGGGACAAGAAGTCAAAGTAATTCTAAATCATTCTAAATGGACAGAGCATGCTTATTAAATTCTACAAAAAGTGAAATCACAAGTTTATATTAACATTTTTGCCTTAATTCATTACACATGCCTGTCTAAAACAGGTGCTTCATATAAACAGATGAGAAATGTGATTATTCATCATTTCTGATGGAGAGACGATAATTTAGCTTTTTTTGGACAGAGTCTCTGGTGTCGACTTTTCAAATATAAAACTCAGTAATAGATTTTTCATTGTTAGTTGAATCAAAGTTCTCAAACGTCTTTTTGGCACCATGATAAGAAAATATACCATATCTAAAACAAAGGATATTGATTAATGACTCAGAATTCTTAAAAACAAAGACTAGATCCACTTAAATGTACGATCAGGTCTTGAGATGAACTTTCTCTTAGCCACAGTAAAATTTGAAAACATTTGAATGGTGCAAAGGTTTTACAAGAAGCTGTATGTCCATCCATAACGATCTTGACCAAGATGGCTTGGAGCCTCTCAGTAAAAAACAGCCTGGTTTGAACACCACAGGTGTTCTGTTTTTGCAGGACAGCGTTTGGATTATGACCTCATACTGCCCATCGCACCACTTGCTCATTACAGGAACTCAGCTGAGAGTTACTGCCCCATCCTTACCCTTATAGTAACCCCTATAGTCCTGATCTTGCTCCAAGCCTTTTCTACATGTTTGGGCCATTTAAGGAGTTCGAGTTCCTGGGAGGCCAGCATTTCTGATATGAAGTAGGCAATCAAATCATGGCTCCGATGTACTGTGAAAATTTTCTACCTTGATGGTATGCAAGCACTATTGAAATGCTGGGTGTTGCAGAGGATTATATATATACTCAGCAAAAAAGGAAACGTCCTCTGACTTTCAACAGTTTTTACTTTCAGTAAACTTAATGTGTAAATATTTGTATGAACACTAAAAGAGTCAACACCATAAGACATAAACTA
>JAQMYG010000023.1:5884838-5896163 GCA_030014215.1 Clariallabes teugelsi | reverse complement strand
CACACACAGACACACACACACACACACACACACACACACACACACACACACACACACACACACACACACACACACACGGCTATCCCCATGATATAAAAGATATCGTGATTCATCAGACCAAGACCACCTTTCTCTAATGCTCCAAAGTTCTGATACACATGTGGCTATTGTTGGCATTTTGACAGTGGACAGGGGTCAGGCTGGGCACCCGGATGAGACTAATGGAATACAGCCCCATAGGCTGCATTAGCTTTCTGTCACAACCAGCATTAACGTATTCAGCATTATGTGTTACAGTAGTAGCTCTGTGCGTTCGATCTACATTAGATAAGCTAGCATTCAGTTCTTATGTGCATCAGAGTTTTAAAAAGCTAGGGCAAATCAGTGGTTTACCGGCTATAATATATAATAAACACTAATACAAATTGTGTGCAAAATAAATCCGCAGGACCCAAAATAAATATTTGTTTCCTTGCTTTGCTAAAATACATAGTGACATTAAGATTTGTCAGGTTACATATATATTAAATAAACATATCAAATCAAATAAAACCCACTAGACATAGTTGCCTTATTTGCCTTTCTTGAGGACTTTGACCATCAACACTAGCAACACTCCTTCTCCAAGGACACATTTCCGCTGCAATCATACATATGAAACCTGCAGTCAAAATGTTATTTGCACGTAATGATGATTACGGAGATGCGGCAAAACATGATTTGTGGCAGATCTTTTAGATGTCTGTCTTAGTCTGTTTTTGTAGCATGGAAAGTCTTATGGCTCAGTTTCTCACTTTAGTGTAAAATCCGAAAAAATAATATACAGTATAGTGGATCGCTACAGGATCGTACACTGGCCAGCCAAAAAACAGTCACACACTAATATTTCATGGGAGCACCTGAAATTGATTTTTGATAAGCTTATGCAATGTCACAGCATTTTTTCTGTCCAGAGTCGTATTACTTTCTCTTCAACATCTCGTGCTGATGATGGGAGAGTCGGACGGCTGCGTAAAGTCTTCTCCAGCACATTTCAAAGATTCAAAATGGGGTTTTCATTTTATATTATATTATCTATTAAAATAAAAGAAAGGTGTTGTCTATTCATTGGTCAGAACTCACCTTTTCAATTATATCTTTTTTTTTTTTTTTTTTTTTACATTGGAGAACCCGAAACCAGGCTCAGAAAAATTTCTGTCTATAAGTCTGTCCAGCCAGATTTTTGTCACAGCATCACCCAAAAGTGGCTGGACAGAATTTAATGAAACTTTGGCAATACTTCAGTATTTGCCTGAACTTAAACCTGCGCCATAAATGGAATCCAAATGTTGAGTAGAAGTGGGGTTATGAGCAGTTATGTACCATATTACAGCAATTTATTAATTTTTTTTTATTGATTCAGCGTTTTTGCCTCGAGGTGGGCGTGGCCATACACCTCATGATAGTCTATGTATACCTGGTAAACTATGTGGAAGATCCTCAATACGCGCACACTCTCGAACATCAGGGCAACTCATCAAGGCTTACTCAAAAGAATAAAAATTATGGTTTGTACACTATAAAAACCAAACCTTGCGCCATAAATTAAATCTAGAAGTTTAGTAGAAGGGAAGCTATGATCAGTTATGTACCAAATTCTGAGCAGCTTATTTTTTAGCTTTAACCTTTTAACTATTTCTACAAACTCTTTACCCATCTACAATAGGTACAGTACTAATGCAAGTGTGTACACACACACACAAACACACGTGTGACTTTTATATATACACATAATACTGCATGTTGATCTTAATAAAATTTAAGCTTTTTTAAAAACAATGGCATACAGTAGATGATGACTGTTGAACTGCGCATACATTGTTTCAGGCCCCACTGTATATACTGCACAGCACACACACACACACACACATACTGTAAATACATACATACAGTATATGACAGATGACAGGACACTTATTTCTTTGCACTTCTACACTCTTATACACAAACCCAACCATGAAATCCAGAAAAGTAGTGCTGGTGGCAGCCAACTCAACCTGAAAGTAAACTATTGTGCAGCTGAATTGCAGCGCTTCTGAGGAGAATAAGAGTTGTGGAATACGGTGCCCATGGGATAATTAGATGAGCTGCTGGAGGTCTATGCTGCGCACTTTAAATGCATAGATGCGCCACTCTTATTTAATAAGACCTATTGCTTTTGATCTTTGCACAGCTGGCTTGTATACGCTGAAGAAACATGACAACTGAACTTTAGGGAAGAAAAAGGGGGAAAACACAATTATGGCAAAAAAAAAATTAGTTTTAAGTAAAGAGCCTGTTCAAGTCAGTCAAGCTTGTAGTTGGAAGTGTAATTTACTGAAAAGATGAGATGAGATTGTATGGGTTTCCCCTGAGCAGTGTTTTTATACCTTAACCTGATATAAACCTGGCTGTGGGACAACATCCTCCTTTATGCACTGCACAAAGGAAACTACAGAAGTGGTGGCTTTTGTTTTCTTTCCTCAGATATGTAAAAAAAAAAAAAAAAAAACACCATGCTCGACACATGTGACATGAAAGAGAGGAGGAAAAAAAAAAACATCAAGGTAGTTTAGGGTCACATCCCTCAGCGCAAACACAAGTGGAATACTGTAGCACTCACATTTGACATCTTGAATAACATGCTAAAGCAGTGCATTTAAACAGATCTTTAACACCATTTGGAAAGCCTTTCTTCTTTTACGTATGTGTAAAGTTTGTAATCTTTGTGAGGTCAGCTAACGGAATAAAATGCTCGATAGTGGATGTTTCCACCTGGCAACCACATGAATTTCATCACTGGGGGATAGTTTCGTCCGGTGTGGTGTCACTTTTCAATATACAATACGATTTTGGAAAATTTCTTGGTGTAATATTAAAAGAAAAAAAAACTCCAAGTAAATAGATAAATAGATAAATAAATAAATAAATAAATAAAGTAATAATAATAATAATAATCCAGGATGAATAGGCACCATAGATGGCCTTGGACAATCTCTATTTATGAGACAGATTCAGTCGAAAGCATTTATGAGACAGTTTCAGTCGAAAGCATTTCACTGTAAATGCTTTACATTTGCTTGAGTATAATACACTGACACACACAAGATCCGTAACTTAGAGACCACCCATGGTTGGATCATTTTAGTGACTCGGTTCTTTGAATCTAGTTCATCAAAATAAACTAATCTGTTTTTGAGTGATTTCATTTATTTCTTTCTTTTGATCAGAAAAAAAAATAAAATGTTACATTTTCAATAAATAGACCCCCAGCACGTCTACATACACAAATTTTGGCTATAGTTCCAGTAATGAAAATATTACAATGGAGCTGAGGACATATGATAAACAGAATGAGCAGCTCATCTCTCACATCTTCTGGTCCTAATCATTAGTTTTATTTGTCACATGATTCCCATAGACGCTATGTAGTGCATTACACAGGAAACAGAATTGAACGGTTCTTCTCATGAGTCTTCTAGTCCGAGTCGTTCGTTTGTTTGAATCTATTGCACTGCATAGCGTCTATGGGAGTCACGTGACAAAAGAATGAAAGTCTCGGACTAGAAGACTCATTAGAAGAACTGCTCATTTCTGTTTCCTGTACATAACCTACGGAGGTTTTGCGATGACTTGGGCATGCGCGCCCGGTAGAAAATGAACGAATCACACGGTAAAAGACTTGTTCAAAAAGAACAAATCGTTAATGAACGGCCCATCACTACAAGACACATGAGCTGGTTACACTCGTATAGGCCTGTATAAACATAATAATAATTTTACTGAAAGTTAAGTTGATCAAACTTGAAGACAGGAAGGAGTAAAGTAATAATATAAATACAGAAGAAGAGTGCTACACCTTATAAACTGTAATGTGATGTCTTACTATAGCACCCTTGTGCAGCACAGAAAAATACTAATCTCTCGGGATGGATTTTAGTGAAAACAGCTGCCCCGTACTGTACGAACCAGAGAAAAAAAATTTTTTTTAAAAAGAGAAAATCCCTGAAGGAGAATTACTAAGTGTTATTATGGAACAGGACTCTCCTTCCAAACACTAATCTCCTCCCTACCCATCTTCCTCTCCTCCATTCCTTCACATCAGCGTGTCTCCCTAAGAGAGGTGAACAGTATATGTACATGTAAAAATAAAGCGCTCGCTCTCTCCTGTACAGTTTTAAGTGCTGTATTATTTTTGTAGGCTTTTCCATACTTTGTGATATAGACAAAATAAATAAAAAGTTAAATACAGTTTATAGTAATCGGGAAAGGATTTATTCTATTTAAAAAGGTATTTATATGGAAAAAACTGAACCAAATCAGATCACGAACAGAATTTAAGAATGAATTACGTTTGTGAATCAAATTATTCAAACCAAAGTTTTACTTCAAACATCTTTCTTAAATGACATTATACATAAATTAATAAAATAATAGACACATCTATTGGTGCATTGAGATATTTCACAGCCTTTAATTGTGTACCTTCAAAAGCTCACTAAAACGCCAATTTGTGCCATGCCCACTTTAAATCGGACACATTCCTCTTACAATTCACCGTGAGGTCACTCTCGACAACAGATTTAACTGTGGGTAACCACAGAATCCGACTTGGACGCAGTACTGTGCTGTGTGCTGCACTAATTATCCCCTGATTCACTGCTTGACACAGGCACAATCAACGTTGCATTTAACGCTATGTATAAAGTTTCTACAGTAGCCCTTATAGACATGGTCTGGATTGGCAGCTTGCTGTGGCTGCTGTGGTCAGCAGAAGGCCGAGAGCTGACGTGGCAAAGCGCATATGGAATGAAGGCCAGTGAGCTGTTCCAGTACAGAGCAGCTCTGGCCATCTCTCTCCTCGCCCTTCACAGAAATCCAGCAGACAGAATCAAATACAAACTCATTAGCATGACCAAGCAACTAGAAACCTATAACAATATGAGCTTTGGAAGGCAAATATAGATGAATAATTGTTGACAAGTATGACTTTTCCTTCCAAATTGGGGCAAAAAGCTGCTTTCTCACACTCCACCATTACAGGGATGATTAGAGGGAAAAAAACAGCCAATGTCGAAAATAAATCAAAATACCCATGATCAATACAAACATTGTCAATGATTTTTTTTAAAAATCTTCTGCTCAATATAAGTAAAGAAATTAATCATTATGGCACACACAGCAGCTTTAACTGAGCTGAGAGCGTATGAGATGGGGGGGCGCGATTCCAGAAGGTGCCTTAATATTTGAGCATTAAAAACATATGTGCAAATCATTCCAGACTCAGTTGGTTTATCTGCCATTTTGGGGATTAAAAAAAAAAAAAAAAAAAAAACGACACGCATTCAAGAATTAACATCTGCACATCTGCAGATGTTAATTATCAGTGAGTTCTCGCGCACGCCGCTGTGCACGCGCTATTAACACTTACTCCACGCATTGCAGATTAGCTGCACCGCTACGAATCGAGGAATTAAAGTTCACTTCAAAGGTTCTACTAAAATCGAGTTTAAAGTACGTACTTGTAAGTCGGAGGTTGATGGTCCATGCCCGGCTGCTCGTGCGCTCCGGACGGGAATGAGAGTCTGCTGCCCATTCTCACACGAGCTGGGAGTGTGTCCCCTCCCTCAGAGCACACGACTATTTAAACTGGCATCCTCCTATTCTTCCACGTGATGTTTTATATCTCAGCATGCTTCGGATCGGCGTGTTTATTTTATTTATTATTATTATTATTATTATTATTATTATTAGAGTGGAATAAACAAGCAAATAAGATAAACATAAACATCACAAATATTTTATTTTAAACATATAAAAAGTCCATATTTTTCTAAGAGTAATCATTTTTCTTTATTTAAGTATTTATTAATTTCTTTTTTTTTTTTTCACTCAGGCAGTCTTTATTTATTGTCCACCTGCCAATGTTCCATGTGATAAACCTATTGTATTTATTTATTTATTTATTTATAATATTTTAATTATTATTTGGATGACACAATGGTGTAATGATTACGTCCTGTATCACTGTCACCTTGCACCATCTAAAAAATGGTTAGACTTGAATATGGTAGTAGCAGTAATAGGAGTAGCAGTTTCTTAAAAAGTTTGATTTCTGCCTCAGGTCTGTGTGCATGGAGTTTGCATGTTCTCCCCGTGCTTGGTAGGTTTCCTCTGGGTGGTCCGGTTTCCTTCCACAGTCCAAAGACATGCAGGTTAAGCTAACTGGCATTTCCAAATTGAGTGTGAGTGTGTGTGTATCTGTGTGTTCCCTTCAATGGCTTGGTACCCCATCCAGGGTGTACCCCGCCACTTGCCCTATGTCTCCTGGGAAATGATTCCAGACAACCCAGTCCCAATGACACATAGTATGGATAATGGATGGATGGATGAAAAACATAAAGCCTCACCAAACGTATCTCAAGAACATTAAGTTATAAAACAGTATAGAACTGTAAAGCAGATCAGAACTATATCAGGGTTGTTGTTTTTTTTGCAATAACACACTTGTCTTTTGCACTTTTTTACCACTTTAACACATGGACAGAATAAATGATACATCTGGACACTGTATAAGGTAAAAGTGCTAGAAACTCTTAAAATAAACTTGATTTGATCGCATGGTGTAATGAATGCAATACTTTTTCTCTTCTCTTTTTGCACCACCAGAAAACAAAAACATCCAGGGTATACCCCGCCACATGCCCTATGTCTCCTGGGAACCCCCCCACACACACACACAACCTTGTACACAGGATAAAGAGGAATAGATGGTGAGTGAGTGAATAATTGTGAGTGCATTTACTCACTCTTTCACTCACTCACTCTATATACCTTTCATCCTGTGTAGGGTTGCGCAAGGAAACTTTTGGCACAAGGCGGGGCACACAAGCTCACACAACACACATTCTCACTTGCACACTCACACTCTACAAGTTAGTTGGAGACACTAATTAGTCTTATCTGCATATCTTTGGGGGCAGCAGGGTGGCTTAGCGGTTAGCCTCGCACATTCAAGGTCCGGGTTTGATTCCCCACCAAGCAAAAGCCGTGAATCAAACCCGGACCTTTCTCCGGAATTGGTGGGCTTGCTCTTGGTGCTCCGGTGTAGTTCCACAGCCCAAAGACATGCAGATTAGGCTAATTTGCATTCCCAAATTGTGTGTGCGTGTCCTGTCCAAAGACATACACACACACATAATCTGGAAATGCCATTTAGCTTAATCTGTAAGTGTGCAATATTTATTCATCAGAGTGCATTTATTCCCTCACTCACTCACTCACTCTCTATACTGCTTATCTTGGACAGGGTTGCGGCAGGCCTGGAGCCTATATCCAGGGAACTTGGGGAACATTGCAAGGCACACAAGCACACACATACTCGCTCACACACTCACACTCTACAAGAAATTTGGAAATGTTAGTTAGCCTAATCTGGCCTAATTCCTAGTCTGTGGACTGTGAGAAGAAACCAGAGTACCTTGAGGAAAGCCACCAAGCAAGGCCACAGTTCCACCATGCTGCCTAGTTTATTTGTACATTTAGCATAATAAATTAATTATATGTATACCTTGAATTGTGAAAATTCTTTTTTTTATTGCTATAAAGTATTGCTAATTTTTAGTTGACTGTTGGTTTTTAATGTTATTTGTTGATTTATTTTGTATTTGGGCAATTTGGAAAATCAGCTTACAATGCATATATTTGGACTGTGGGAGGAAACTGGAATACCCAAAGGAAACCCACAAAGAGCAGGGAGAACATGCAACCAGCATGCACACAGACCACGGTGTGAGGTGACACTGCTAAGCTGGGCTAAAAGTAATCCAATTTGTGTCAATTTGGAAACCCAGCTCTGGATTCAATTTGAACCAACAAATATGCATGGTTTGGTTTGACCTGGATTAGCATGTTGATTTGTCATGCTGACTTCTGGTTTAAAACTGACAAGGCATTTGTGCTAACCCATAATCCAACGTAATGTTACATGAAAAGGCAACGTTATTTTTACCAGCTAGAACCGTAATACTTATGTAGCAGTCCAAAATTTATCACAAGAGCCCAGGTTCAGCTATTGGCAAAAGTACATCTAGTTGGCACTGGCAATCAACCTAAAATTTTATTGCCTATATATTAAAATTTTTTTTAGCAGTTTCAGCTGATTTATTTATCTGGTTGCTTTGTCAGAGCAAGTGCTGTTTAAACGTTTAGAA
This sequence comes from Clariallabes teugelsi, assembly GCA_030014215.1. Lineage (NCBI taxonomy): Eukaryota > Metazoa > Chordata > Actinopteri > Siluriformes > Clariidae > Clariallabes > Clariallabes teugelsi. The sequence goes on along the minus strand of JAQMYG010000023.1, from coordinate 5,887,932 downwards.
AATGAAGCATGATGAAGTGTGCATGTGTACTTCAAACATTTTGCTTTAAACTAATTAGACTAGTCTTGAAATGTTTTATACTTTGTGTCAAGTAAGCAAACAAGCTTATTTTCATCACACTTAGATGATCAATGAAATGTGCCAGCTTTGCATCTTAAGTGTTTTATATAGAAGTTGAGAGACTATGGAGGGGAGCAAATGAATCTGAGTAAGAATGTGGGTTCAGTATCGGTTAAACCTTGTTCCAGTTCCTATATTCTCACCCAAAGTTCTGCAAAAAAAAAGTAAATAGATAAAAACAAGTCCTTCTTAAAATGTTATAATCTCCCCTTTAATTGTATGTTTCTCTTCTCTTCTTCTTCATAGATCCAATTACCTGTTTTCTAAGAAGCGGTAAAAGCATTGTGTTCCATGTGTAATCAAATCTTGCACAGCTTTAGCCAAAGGCTATGATTTCTATTAGATATGGGTGATCAGTTCATCCCATTTAAGTCAATGAATGTCCATTTAAAGCTTTCCAGTGCTTCTTTTATGAAACCTTTACGGGCCTGTTTTTGGGCAGTTTTTTTGTTGATACGCTGGAAAAGATTAGATAATATAAGGAACCTGGTTACATACTGATTTATGCACTTATTAAGGACATGTTCTCTCTGGAACTGAAATTTGTTCATACTACTTCAGGAAGTTGCCATACATATGGGAAACGGCGACCCCAGCAAAGGACAAACAAACAAGATGTCCTTGCACAGCAGCATACCCCAAACACTGAACCTCCTCCATCATCAATCCTGTGAGCGCTGTCCATTTCCACAAAATCTGTGCTGATGCAGTAATAAATCCTGGTGAGCATTTTTATAAGACAAGGGCAACAACAGTTTTAATCATGCTGCTCTTACTGTATGTAAATCTTAAAAACATGATACTTAAAAGTGGTTAGAATTTAATATGGTAGTAGCAGTAGTAGGAGTAGCAGTTTCTTAAAAAAAAGTCACCAACTAATGTTTTGGACTGTCTTTTACTTTGATTACAGATTACAGCATGCATTCAATGTCACAAAAATGATTTCCATCCAGAGTCGCATTAATTTGGAAGTCTTCTCCAGCGTATTCCAAAGATTCTCAATTGGGATAAGGTCTGGAACCTGTGAAGGCCACTCCATGCTCCCTGGACTACTCTCACTCACTCACTCACTCACTGTCTGTACTGCTTAAGCCTGTCTTCTATTCCAAGAGACTTGGAGCACGAGGCGGGGTACACACTGGATAGGGTGCCAATCCATCGCAGGGCATGCATGCACACACATACTACGGGCAATTTGGGAAAACAAAATAGCCTCCAAAGGAACCCTAAGGAAGCACCCAAAGAAAACCTACCAAGCATGGAGAGAGCATGCACAGAGGCGAGAATCAAACCTGGCTGGGAATCAAACCCGTAGTGCAAGGCGAACTCTGGAAGTGCAAGGCAACAGTGCTCTTTTTCTTTGAGCACAATGAAGCACAATTTGTATGCTATGATTCATCTATGAATTTGAGCACAATGAAGCTTGGCATAGTCATCTTGGAATATGCCCATGCAATCAGGGAAGAAAAAAAAATCCATTGATGGGAAAAGCTGACCTCATTTGTTGGACATATAATGTTGCTGAACTGAGACCTGACCAACTGAAGCAACCCCAGATCATAATACTGCCTTTAGAGGCTTTTAGGGACAATAGGGACTATGCATGATGGGTGCATCGCTTCATCGACCTCTCTTCTTACCCTGATGTACTCATCAGTCTGGAACAGGGTAAATCTGGACTCATCAGACACGTGACCTTTTTTCAATGCCTCAAAATCCATTCTTTATGCTCCCTAGCAAACTGAAGCCTTTTTTTCCCAATCAGCCCCACTGATAAGTGGCTTTCTTAAGGCTACAGAACTGTTCAGTCCCAATCCCTTGAGTTCTCATTGCACTGTGAGAGTATAAATGTCTTTCTTTCAGTATTAATCATAGCCATGATATCCACTGTTTTTTTTCTTCCACCAAACGTTCAAGTGATCTCACATCACAATCATTCAAACTGTTTTTCTATTTTGTCCTTGAAGATGATGGGTCACCACTATCCTTCATTAGTAGTTTCAGCAATTGCCTTAGTAGTTTTATTTTATTGATTCAGGCCAAAAATTTGACCCTTCTGAAACAGAGAAACATCTTTGCCATGACCACAGGATGTATCTTCTGATGTGGTTGTTTAAGGAATGAGAAGGTACTCATTAGTTAGGGTTAAATGACTTGTTGCCAGCTGAACAATATTAATCACTGCAGTAATTATCTAAAGGAAGGCTTTTAACTATTTGCTTAGTTAAATCCAGGTGGAGACTTTTTTGTCCGGTCATGAACATTACTCAAGGATAACCTTAAGCAAAGCCTGTAGAGTATGTGCCAATTAGCATTTTGGTAAATGTTAGCTTTTTCTCCAGGAGATGGTCCATGGAATACTTGACACTGGTTTAGGAAGGGTATACATGGCAGGTGCTGGAGAGCCTTGGGGCTCTGGGTGAAAGGTTGATCATTAGGCGAAACAAAGAGCAGACGTGTGCATGTTTTTTTTCTTCTTTTCCCTAAATTACATTACTTCCTCTGGCCTTTTAGATCAAAATCACAAGTTTGCAGAATCAGCCGAAGAGCTATCCTAAACAGGAAACAGGCTATTTTTTTCCTGGACTATGCAATTTTATAATCTGCACAATGTATATATATGTGTGTTATATATGTAAGGATACTTTAAAGTTTAGGATTAGAATTCACTTTTGTATTTTTCCTTATTTTTCACTGATACAACTTGAAAATCCAAGGAAAAATGCTTTGCTTGAACACACACACAGAATCTACAGGGTGGGCCATTTATATGGATACACCTTAATAAAATGGGAATGGTTGGTCATATTAACTTCCTGTTTGTGGCACATTAGTATATGTGAGGGGGAAAACTTTTCAAGATGGGTGGTGACCGTGGTGGCCATTTTGAAGTCGGGCATTTTGGATCCAACTTTTGTTTTTTCAATAGGAAGAGGGTCATGTGACACATCAAACTTATTGGGAATTTCACAAG
>JAQMYG010000023.1:5863892-5874940 GCA_030014215.1 Clariallabes teugelsi | reverse complement strand
TTTTTGGTATTATGTCTGGATTAGTATTATTGTATAGTTAGTAAGTATAACATGTAAGGGATATAATGTATGAAAGGTGTAGGGTTATATAAGTTTACACTTCAACCTACTCCTTTTCAAACAGATGATCTTTAAATGTAAGCATGATGATGAATGTAAAGAATTTGATTGATTTAAAAATAAGAATGATGATGTATGTAAAGAATAAGATTGATATATGTTTGATTGTTTGAAATAAATTATAAATGAATGAATGAATGAAAATATGTGCATATACTTAATGTACTGATCCACAGCAATATTTTCTTTTGGATTCTGCAGAAGCACATGAGAGTCACAAGATTTTAACCAAAGTACTGATTGCATTGAAGAAAAAAGGCCAATTATTTCTAGCAGAAGCCTGCTTTCCTGATTGCCTCAAAGTGTAATGGACATGACTTTGCTCTTGACATAAGGTGCTTAGTCATCCTTTTTGTCCAAGTTGCAGTCTTCTTGATGCTCGCTCGGGGGATTCGTAGAGGAGCACATAAGGTTCGAGAGGGGTCCTTCTCCCAGGAAGCACTGGTATCGCTGGAACTCAATGTATGTTGTGAAGAGTTTAGCATACTCGGGGTGGGTGTAAGCAAAAGACAGAAACTCATCTAATGTAAAGAAGGCAGGGAAAAAAATATTTTAGTTATAGCCTGTCAAACATACTGTATAGACTGGATACATCACCACAACGGTTTTATCACTGTTATTGCACAGAACATATAAAATAAAATAATACAAAGCAAAAATTAAACAAAGCTAAATGCTTTAAAAAAAAAACAACAATATTAACTTGAGAGTCCTTAATTCCTAAATCCTTAATTAAGAATAAACAAGTGACAGGTACAGCAATGGGTATACATAAAAACAAATCAATTGCCTCCTAATTCATTAGTGGACTATTAGTTGGTAGACAAAGACACTGTTCCAAAACTTAAAAAGCCTTTATTAATCCATGGCTTGGCAAAGATTTAAAAATTTTCAGGTCACATGAGCTTTCATCAGGGTCTAAATATTAACTAAATATTTGTGGCACTTGGTTACTCTTAGATTTTTAGTATTTTAGTGGAGGTAGAAGACGTTACGCCTATTAAAAAAGAAAGTGTTAACAGTCTACAAAAATTATTTCAAATAAAAATATGCCCAGGGATGGACGTGCAAACTTTTTGCTCTGTATAAACTGTATACTTACCATATGTGATATGTCCTGATCCATCAATATCAATCTCATCAAAGAGTTGGTTGACGTCAAGATCACAGACACCGAGAGTGGTGCGAAGCAGGCTAGTAAACTCATCTCGAGTGATGCTGTTGTCCTCGTCTATGTCAAAAAGCTGAGGCCAATCATCACACAGGGTTAGTAATAGTATAGTGTTATATATCATATTTCCAGCATCATTACAATATAAACTAATTAAAAGTCCATTCACAAATGCAAAGTCCAATATTTAAGCTCTGGGATAGTTCAAATAGGTCAAATACTCGTAAGAAATGAGGATGTACCTTAAATGCTGTCTGGATGACTTCCTCCGTGTTCGCTGGTCGACACAACACTGTCATACCGATGACATATTCTCTAAAATCAATGGTGCCATCACCGTTCTACAGTGTAACAGGGTGAACAGTTTATTAGACCTACTCTAACATACATTTCTGGATAAGAAGATGAAAAGAATAAGAATTAGAGGAGGATAAAGGGGATAAGAAGTAACTTTGAAGTAATTCATAAAGTAAGTAAACACACGCACACACACACACACCCTGTCAAAAAGATGGAAAAGCTCCTGAAGCACAGGACTGACGGGAAGCTTGAGAAAACTGGCAAACTCCTCAATCCTGATTCGGCCTCCTTTACAAGACTGGGCAATGGCAGCAAAATTCTCCAGCTCCTTTCGCATGTTGTCCCATTTTAGACTTTGGGAAGATAAAAAAAAATTATAAAATAAGAAAACATATATTAACTTAGTTTTACTTTGGGACTGCAAAGAAAAAACTGTGATGTACATGAGCCATCCATCTATCCATCCACCCATCCATCCATCCAACCATCCAGGAACCTCTGTAGTCCAACTAGGGACCCATGGGGCCAGTGGTGACTACTGTATTTAGTCTGATTTTTACGACAGTGATAGTATTCACTTGCGCATTCCCACAATATGGGCTATTTCGGAACGGATGAGCCCCCAATCCTGTAAAATTAATTTTAATCATACTCATCGTGTATACCGCTTTGTCCTGTATTCGGAGTCGCAGAGGGCCTGAAGGCTATCCCAATAGACTTAGAGAACAAAGCAGGATACACCCTAGACCAGTTGCCAATCCATCGCAGTGCACACACACAATCTCTGGGCAATTTGGGAACACCAATTAACTTAATCTGCAGGTCTTTAGACTGTGGGAAGAAATCGGAGTACCTGGAGGAAACCCACCAAATATGGGGGTAGAACATGCAAACTCCATGCACACAGAGCCAGGGAATTGAGCCTGGCTGGGAATCGAACCCGGACCCTGGTGGTGCAAGACGCAAGTGCTAACCACTACACCACTGTGCTGCCTAATTTTAATAAAATTTTTGAAAATACAAATACATAAATATCTTTTCATAATCCCCTTTCTGTTGCAAATTGTTCAAAAAGTTTTGAACAGTTTAACAATAGAGGGTGTTTATTAGGATTGATTTTGGAGCCACTAGTGGACATTCAAACAACTGCATGTTTTGGCTTCTATTTTTTCAGTCAGAGATTGTTCCTATGCACTACATGTATGTAAAGTGACATATGTCACTCATCACATGTTTATGTGCTTCAACACAAATTTCTGTTTCTGATTACATATACACCTGATGTGTGTACTCAGATTTAGTTAAAAATAAAAATAATAATAAAGTGTTTTCAGGTCAAAGTTCCTAGATGAATCCCTGCTCCTGTTTCTATTTGTTGGTCTTTCATAAAGAGAGGCCTGTACTTGCAACCTTATCTCTTTTTATCACTGATAAGCAAAGCATATATACTTATAGAAGTCCTGACTTTTTTTTTTTTTTTTTGCATTTTTCGGTTTTACCTTCACCTTGCACAGGCTTCACATTGAATATGGCCTGATCTTATATTGACTCATTTCATTATAATGTTTTGTGATGCAGCCATATACAGTACATACAATATTAAGTGTTATGGAGAAAGCAGCAAAGTCTAAACATGTGCTGTACTTAAGCTTTCTGCTGATCTTGGTAAACTCCACTAGCCCCGCCTCCATGGGCAGAGTCAGCTGCCCTGCTGAGATCATCAGTCGACAGTCCTCAAAAGTGTGATCTGTAACAGGCACGCCCAGAGCCCTGTTAAAACACAAGGTTATTCAGTACTGTCTGACTCATTTTACCCTGCTAACTTACTTGTACCATTATTCGATCCTTACTCTGCCATTTGTGTCCTCACAGTCTGTGCAAATTTTACGGGATCGCTTTTCTCTTTTTCATTGGGAATATATGGCGGAAGGAACTGAAGGAGTGAAAAAAAAAAACATACTTATAACAGATCATAATTTAGAGCATTTTATTTTAAGCTGTAAACATTCACATAATATTTAAAGAAATCTTTATCTGAAAAGAATGTTGTTTTTCTTTTGATGCTGGTTGCATGTATGTTTTAAAGATAGGAGGCCTACAAGAGACATTAAAATAGAGAAGTTGACTTGGAGATGGTTAACCTCAATTTGCACTGTCGTATAAAGCTGACACAGGGTGAGGGCGACCAGGTTTCGGCTGTAACAGGAAGCAGTGATAACGTTACTACATGTCCTTAAGAAGGAACTAAAACCAAACTATGTATTCAGCAGTAAGAATGACATTGGCTCAATAGTTGCCAGTTTTAGACTTCCCAAGAAACAGAAATCTGTATTGGTGTATGGATTTCATGCGACTGTATACATAACTAAATAATAATAATAATAATAAATAATAATAATAATAATAATTTCAAAAAGGGACTTTGTTCCACCTCTGTATTTAAGCACATTGTGAAAACACACAAAATAGGAAAATGCTTGTGCTGCCTGTCCAGCGAGGATTATTCCCTGGAAATTAGGACTGGAAAGTATGACAATTCTCAGAGCTCATTACAACACTGAAATACAAACCAGTTATGGCAACACTCTGAGAAGATATTTCATGTTGAGGGTTGAGCAGTAAGCCATGTGATGTGGACATAGACATACAGTATCAAACAACGTAAGTCTGTGAACTGTTAACTAAATCTTTAGCACTTACAATGTAGGGCCTTGCCATGTCCATGTTACTGTGTCCTGAGGAATAGAACAAATTACACACATTAGTTCATAGATACGGACACATAGATGTCCGTATAGCAGAGACTTTGACGATCCCCCCCCAAAAAAAAAAAAAAAAAAAACATTTTTAATGAAAAACCTGTTCCCAGTTGTGTTTGACTAATGGCACTTAGTTATTAACCTAGGTAACCCAGTGTAAGTATCTATCCAGTGATGTAAACTTTAAAGCATTTTTGTAAGTTGCTCTGGATAAGAGCCTCTGCCAAATGCCTAAATGTAAATGTAAATGTAGTTCTATTAGATAGAAATGTGCTTAGTTTCCTACTCTTTATCCCAAATATTACACAGCAGAAACCCTTATTTGTATGGAGGTATGATTGTAGATTTTTTTCTTATCATTCATAGTTGGTACAGGCATTTTTTGTGCAAAACATATAAATATTTGCACATTCTATTTGGACCTATATCATACTTGCATTGAAAAATTCAGTGTCTTATTACAAAGTAAAGTAATATACACACTTTTGAATTAGCATCACTATTTAATGTTACAGAGTAGTGCAATAATGAGTTGTAACTTGGTAAATTTGGTATTTTAATTTCACTTGGCAATCATAACTGTTGTGTAGTTTTATTAAGATTCCTCAAAGGCAACAAAGATCATTGAGGCAGAGTTAACTCTGCTCAAAAGCATCCAGAAAATGCCACTGCATGTTCATATATTGTATGTTATAAAACGAAATGAGTACGAAACTACGAAACTACCGAATATTAAGTAGGTTCCCCCCTTTTGCCACCAAAACAGTTATGACCTGTGTGTTCTGACCCCTCTCTATTGGAATTACAGTAGCATTAAACATGGTTACATGGTTAAAGAGCTACAGTAGCTCTTCTTTTGGATCGGATTACACAGGCCGGCCTTCACTCTCACAAGGCTCACAGCATTAAGCCTTGGCCAATTCACTGGTTTTCCTTTCTTGGATGACTTTTTATTATGTCCTGAACACTGCAGCCTGGGGACATCCCACAAGAGCTGCAGTTTTGGAGTTGCTTTGATACGGTTGTCTAGCCATTACAATTTAGTCCTTCTCATAGTAGCTACAGTTTCAAAATCTTATTACAATGGTGTCTGGAAGTGGGTGGGATATATTAGGCAGCAAGTGAACCTTTTTTTCTAGTTGGAAGCAGAAAAAAATGGGGAAACGTAAGGATTTGTGTGACTTTGCCAAGGTATCTAAACCTGAGTGATGACTAGATGACTCTTGTGGCATGTTCCTGGTCTGCACTGGTCATGACATACCAAAAGTAATCCAAGGAAGGAAAACCAGTGACCTGGCAACAGGGTCATGGGTTGCCAAAGCTTACTGATGCACATGGGAAGCAAAGTCTGGCCCGTGTGGTCTGATCCAATAGAAGAGCTGTTGTAGCTGAAATTTATGAAAAGGTTATTGTTGGTTGTAATACAAAGGTATCAGAATACACAGTGCATCACTGCTATTGTGGCAAAAGGGGAACCTACTCAATATGAGGCAGGTGACCATAATGTTATGGTCGATCGATGTATATACTGTGTATATCTCACCTAGAATCAGCAGCACAGGTCATTTAAACAGCACATTAAAACAGGTCACTTACCAGTTTGTTGGGATATTTAATTAGCACTGGCTGAACAGGGACCCCTGGTAAGAAAGCACCTGTAAAAAAAAAAAAAAAATTCTGAGAGTTTATTCTCATTTTCAAACAGATTCACACCCACTGAGCACACTGTGTAAATAGAAGGGTACAAAATGTACCATAGTTAACCCTGTACTTACTACAGTGCTGTTACTGCAAGTAAAAAATCTATGCTTTTCTGGTACTATGTATTGATTATGTATCATTTCTGTGTATCGATCAGACTATGCCCTACATTATAGTGTCATGTTTATCTTGCTGTGTAACATCTCATTTAATCAATCAAATGCTGTTTACAGTACTGTATATAGCCTCAGGACAAGTTCAATCTGTTTAAGCGTTTGAACTGACTGTATGCAATTCTTAAATAATCTAAAGTGTGATTAAATAAAACTAAATATATGTAGCCATTGTTCTGTACAGCATAAAGGAAGAATGTGTCTGATATGAAGCTCTCATCTGAAAGATCTGTTCCTGTTTTAACTTCTTCTGCAAACAAAAATAAACCCTAAAGTTGGTTTCCTCACATACATTTAATTCAGTTAATGTGGATATTGTAATGCCCCTGTTCAGCAAAGAGATGTTCTCATATTATTGCATGTATAAACTCTGACCACTTGTGTTAGTTCTTTCTTTCTCTCTTTCTTTCTTGATGACTTGCAGACATCCCCGATAAGACAAAAATAAATAAATAAATAAATAAATAAATAAATAAATAATTTACATAAATGTGTGCCTTCTTACCAGGCTTAAAAGTAATGAGACATGATCTGTTTGTGCATGTTCCTTCTGGAAAAATCAGCAGCTTAAAAAAAAGATAAAGCATATGCAGATTTAGAATGCATTATGCATAATAAGTTTGCTTATGTTTTAATCAGAATCAGTCTGATTAGTGTGTGTTAAGTTAGCGTGTGTTAAATCATGAAAAATTCATATTTCATACTATTTTCACAAATTAATTGGAAATGAATACAACAGTCAGTGAAGGACATTTCGTCCACGGCAGGAAAAAATCTAGACATTGTTTCTTCTTATACAGGAAATGTCGTTCTCCAAAGGAATTTCGAAGCAATTTCCTGATTTCAAAACACAAAGACTCAACTCTGAAATCCCCTGTTTAACTGATGAAATCAGTTACATCATATCTTTATGATTAGCTTACAATACAATACAATACAATACAATTACATTAAATTAAATGTAAATTAAATGTAAATTAAATGTAAATTAAATGTAAATGTAAATTAAATTAAATTTAATTAAATTTAATTAAAATTTAATTAAATAAAAAATTAAACAGTAGAATGAAATGCCGTGTGTTATTCTGACCTGTGGCCAGAGGCCTTCAGATTTGGCCCGGTTGTTGATTGCCATGATTGTGTTTTTCCGTGAGTCTGGGTCTTCCCGTGAAACAGTGATAGGCTGTAGAGAGCGCAGAAATCCTAAAGGACATACATTTATATATAAGTACATGATTAAATGTGCATATTGTGCACAGAATCTGTATAAATATGCATAATAAATGTCAAAGCCCAATGGAACTTTAACCTTCAGACTCTCCAATAAAATATCAGAGAAATGTTATGGTAAAAGTGTGTTTTGGACTATCAAGTCACACCCCATTGCACAAGTATGAAAAAGCAAATCATGGGGCGTTTCCTTATCGAAGGTGACTGATAAGAGGGAGTAGAGGGGGTATAAGGGTGTGAAAATTTTTGAATAGTTGAATAGTGAATAGTTCATACAGTTCAGAGAATGCGAATTTCTATCTGTCCTGTCTCCAAAAGAAGGCACACTCTCACAAAATTACACTTTTTACTAGAATTCAGAGAATATTACTTTCACAATTTACAGTACAAAAATTTGATACACAACTTGTGCAAACGTACTAACAAGTATTGGTCATTGGAGTGTGGAGTTTTAATTAAAATTATTTTTTATTAATTTTCTTTTTATGATGTATTTTATATTATTGTTAATATTAATAATTGTAAAAAAATAAAAATCATACCAGTTAAGAAAGGTAAGTAAGAAATAAAAGACTTAGGCTTGGAGCTAGGAATATAACGAACAACACAGTCAGTGAGACAGTCAGATTTGAATTTGTACCAGTCAGAATTGTACTATTTAATTAAAGTGTTTTTCCTTTTACATCGCATCACTTTGCCAATGATTTATTTATTTTTTATTAAAGAACAGGAAGTCATCATTTTTATTTGTTTATGTCAGGGGTGTTAAAGTCTAGCACTATGCATAATAAGGTCCGTTACTTGGAAACCAGTTTTAGTCTTCGTACTGTAGCACTGTTCAGTCTCTTTAGCATGTTTAGCCTATTTAGCCTGATTTCGTTGTGTGTATATATTGTATGTATTGTAAGCACTTGTTTTACTCACGGCCGAACATGGGAACAAGTAGATTCTCAGCGCGGGATACTACAGATGGCATGCCTGATACAATGCATGTGATTGAGTCAAAGAATGAAGAATGAGGAGCCACAACCAGAACCGGAGCCTCGCTGCTGGTCGCCCGTTTCCCCTTGACTATGACGCGAAAGCCCATCGCAAAGAAACACAGACGACCCAGAACCGCCATAACTCTATGACACAAAAAGCTACACAAACATGCACATGGTCATGAGATGCAACAAACATACAAAAGTAGTCTGAAGTCAGTACTTTGCAAAAGTGTTAAGCCATCCCCCTTTTCTTCATATTTTGCTTCTGAATACCCAGACTTGCTTGTGTTTTTAATATAATATTGGGGAAGAATCCTCCAGACTTTTTTGCCTCTCATTTTTAGTAAGCTTTTGGCTTTTCAGTTCAGCCACTGTAAAAAAAAAAAATAAAACATCTAACTTAAGGCATGAACCAGTGAGAAACAGGTGCAGATGATGACTGATTGGTCATGGGATCAGGCTGGTGATTAGTATACTGGTGATGCTGAATACTAAGTGGTTGGAACAGAAAAGAGGGAAAATGAGGTTGCTGCTGAGGCTGGTTCATTAGCATTGTTTTTTATTGTATCTTTAGGGACTTTTCAGATTGTCACAGTAAAACATTTCTTGCCATTTCTTTAATTTAATCTACAGTGCATAATTTATTCCTATTAAATAAAATTAAATAAAGGGTGGCTCAAGTATTTTGCATATATATATATATATATATATATATATATATATATAATTTTATATATATATAAATTTGCTGTATATATAAATATAAATAAATATATTAAAAAGAATCCAACAGTAAAGATAAATTAAAGGTAAAAAAAAATCCTTTACAGCTTCCATCTTCTAAACCACCTATTATAAATTGTCCAGTTCATCAGACTTGGTTCCAATTATCTTTGCTCTATTAAGGTCTTGCCATTCCCATGTGTTCGATTTTAATTATGAAGATCTGGTTTTCATATTTAGTTGTTTGTCAGTCTATCAGTTACTGTAAATCCCTTAGGGGTCTGAAGCCTTTCTGAAAACTTGCAGTGATTCAGCACTCTCCTTAAATGTGTGTAAATTTCAAATATTTACCAATATATTAGCTAATTAATTTATCTTATTTACAATACGTAAAGCACGAAATGGGCTTTCATAATATGGCTGAAGTAAATATGTTAGATTCATGTACAACTTATGTCAAACTACACACACAAAAAAATTTCTAACTCTAGCAGAAAAGCAGAGAAAATGGAGAATAAACAAACCTGGCAGATTGTTTTGAACACAGAATTGAGTTCATAAAAGTCTTGGTTGTGTGCCAAAAATTTTTTATTATAACACTCAGAAAGACCTTTTATTTGGGGTAAAGTGACTAATGTGCCTTATTTTTTTCAGCAGAGTGTCTGTTTCTTTTCATGAACATGTAAGACGGTTCTTAATTTAACTGTACATTTCTCTCTCATTCTTACTCTCATTCACTCTGTCACTCAGAGAGAGCCTGTGGAAGAACCTTTGAATTCCCTCCAGTAATAATTTGATTAATCAGATTAGAGACTGAAACACATCACTTCCTGGACCTCTACAATGCAATGCATTTACTAGCACAGCAGTCAGTTTACCTGTAGATAAGATGGTTTGATATACTTATTAAATAAAATTTCCTCATCCTTTTCACATGTTTATTTCTTTTTCTTGTGTGTGTTAAATATGTAAACCTCAGTTCAGAGGATTACTGTGAATTAATTTTAAGTGTATGTTAAGTATTTGTAAGTATTTTTTTGGAATTCATTATTTCTACACAGCAAACGTTTTATGCATATCACTGATTTTGAACACAGCACCTTGTTCATTACTTTAGACATGAGCTTGTGGGTATGTGGGATTTCCTAAAAGCAGTTCTTGCACATTTTAAGGAAGAAAAAATGTGCCTTTGTTACATTTAAGAATTTTCAGAATGACAATCGATGCTTAGTTCTCTGTTTTCTATGTGTGTTTGTTATTATGTCACCTGTGTTGCACTGATAGTTCATCACACTTTGTATCTGACTCTAAAGAAACAAATGGCAGCCTCAGACTACGTTAGAAATCAATATGCAAAGAACATGGAATTGTCTGAAAACAGTATTTACATTTTGAACAAAGTACGCTTAAATTAAATAGATAAACACGTCCTTATTCCTGGTGACGCTGAGTGTGAAAGATTACTTATATATCATGTGCTATGTATTTTAGTTTTAATGATAATTACAGATTAGATTAGAAATGATTAATGATAAAGGATAATGATGCTTACCTCCTCCAGCCTGTGAAAGGTTCCACCTCTCCTTTGAGAGGACACTTGAATGTGATTAGAGAAGAAACGAGCCATGCTGCCATAAGAACCAGGAAGAGTAAGATAACCCGCAGTGGCACGATGATGATTCCCAGAAGAAAACACTGAGCACATAAATACACAAATGCACAGGGAAACAGATAAGGCAGTCTGGTGTTTATTACCACAATAGATAAAGATATACACTACGTGGTTTTATTTGGCCAAACCAGGGGCGTAGATTTAGGGTGGACGGTGGGGATGTGTCCCCACCAATATCCTCCGACCATTGAAATGTCCCCACCAATAATTTAA
>JAQMYG010000023.1:5808623-5820142 GCA_030014215.1 Clariallabes teugelsi | reverse complement strand
ATGTTTTACATGATTTATTTAAGTAGATTCTGCTAGGGGATAAAATCAAGCCGTAAATACTTAAAAATAATATGCGTTTGGCTAATTGAGCAATTTCCCTCTGGGATTAATAAAGTTCTTTGAATCTTGAATCTTGAAATAATTTAGGATTTTTTTTACATGATTTATTCAAGTAAATTCCACAAAAAACAATGCCTTAAAAACAATGGTGCAATTTTGTTACCATATTTTTTTAAAGTAGGTAGCACATAAGATTTTTTACAGTGTAGATGATTTTTCTTGTTTCAAACTTTGCACTTTTTTTTGCTCTATTAACATATAATTTAGATTTTTAATACTTAAAATTTGTAAACAAACAAACAAACAAACAAAAACTCTTGCGAACAGACAAGGTTGAAAGTGAAACTTGAAATTATTAAAACGTGTTTATAAATGTGCATAAAAATCAGATATTTTGTTTACTGTTATCTTTTAATTGGAAATAGTTAGTAAAGTTGGCCGTATTAAATATGTTGTCCATGTGCAGTGTAACATTCTCTTTCATTTTTTTCAGGAAAACTGTAAAATGACCTGGTTTGAATTTGAACTGTATAATGCAAAAAATGGGTTTCTTTCACCTCTGTATTTCTATCACGAAAATGTGTGTGAGAGTGTGTGTGTATATACACAAGGCATACATGCAAGGATGTTGCCGTGTCCGGTATGGCGTCTTCACCTCCCCTGATTCTCGGCAGGGTTTGATTTAAATCTGGCCTAAGTGGCCTCTCTTCTCAATCTTAACCACGACCTGGCACGCCACCTCTCTCCTTCCCTGTCATTCTCCGCTCTTTCAATGCCTCCCCATTCTCACCCTCCCTCTACTGTTCCCTCCATTCAGGATATTGAAAAAGACCTTTGACAGGAAGGGGAGGCCCGTGGGGTGTTGAGCAAGGATATGGAGTCCACTGTGATAGATTACTGTATCACCTTTCAGCTGTCAGGTACCAAAAGTCTGCTTCCTAGATGGAGTAATGTCAAAAGCAACTCCATCAGCATTTTTCAGACAGTCCACCACCCCCCCCCCTCCCACCCCCCAAGACTACACATTGTTTTACACAGTATGCTGCTATACCCAAACTGACAAAGACAGACTTACACTTTCTTATATCTGCTTCACCTTACAGCTTTAAGACAATTTTGGTTATTTTGTATTTGTATTTGGTTATTTTGTATTATTTAGTAGACATAATACAAAATAACCAAATCTGCAATTTTTTTGCAAAATGAACAAAAATCTGCAATTTTTTTTGCATTTTGTAATGATAAACATTTTACTTGCCCTACCTATTTTTGTTACTCTGTACTCTGAGGGCGGAACCAAATTCCTTATGTGTGTCAACATACTTGACAAATAAAACCTGATTCTAATTATGAAACAATTATCACTGAAAATGCATTGACAATAAATTATTAAAATTTCTGAAAATATACACAAGGACACACGATCAAATGATAAAAGTATCATTAATATGATGTACGCATGTATGTACACATATTTAAAAGTTATCATTAGGGATAGTTATTGTTATAATTAAACAGAGCATTATATCATAAGTTTATATCATAAGCCCTCATCAGTGGCAAAGACTGGGGACTGGCAAAGAAATCCCCTGGGTCACAGGGAAACTTTCTCCCGGAACTTATCACAAAATCAAAAATCAAGCAAAGTTTTAATCAGTCACATCTGTTTGCACTCACTTTCACAGCCTGTATAAACACACTTACACTCATTTTACCAAACCATACTAACTTATTATCTTTTCTTCCAATTAGTTGGAACTTGATAACTGTTTTCGATTTGTCTGCCCCTATTCTTAATAATAAAAAATGCTTTTGTATCTGTCTGAGCCCAAGTTTCATGACAGATAACTTTGCCTCTAACATGGATGCAGCAGGTGAACCAGAATAATTGAATGTGGTGGCAGTTCAGCGACGTTTAGGTGGCGAGCAACATCCAGCCAGACTCAATATGATTATTTAGACTCCAGAGCACTCTGGTTCACATCAGACAAGAAGACGAATGGAAAACCGCATTCAGAACCATTTCCAGACACAACAAATACCACAGTCATGCCACATGGACTCTCTAGCATCCACTCAGTGCTCCAGTGTTTAATAACTTATAGGCAACATGCTAGGACAATTTGTTATCCCTTACATTGATTACCGATTGATTTTCATCTTCCTATGAATCCCATCAGTCTTGTCTGTCAAGTCCTTCAGCACTTTCTTGAAAGTCAGCTCTTTGTCAGTGGAGAGCAGTTTGAATTCCACATGCCCTAAGTATACTTTATTGACTACATAATCAGCATGGAGGGAGTGATAACGGATCAGAGCAAAGTCACTGTGGTAACTGGGCCTCTCTCACCACAGTTAGAGTTGCAGTGCTTCCTTAGCTTTTATCAGCGATTCATCTATGGGTTTAGTTCCATCGAACAACCCCTGCCTTATTTCCCTTAAAAAAGACCAAAGCATTTCCAATGGAATCACTTCCATTGGAAAAAGAGGCCTTCTAAAATAAGAATTTATCACAGCGCCCATCCTGAAACACCCAGGCCCAACTAAAACCTCCATAATGGAGGTGGATGGTCCTGTACCTGGTGTTGCTGTGGTGGTCTTGCAGAGAATCTGAGAGAATCCCATATTCTAGCTGTCAATTTTGCCTTGGAGACTTGGAAACTCCAGCTCCTAGTACACAGAGTGGACTCCAGATATTTCTGTTGCAGACTACAATGCATAGTAAAATAATTCCCAATTAAGTTCCCACTAACTGGAATTTAATCTGTCACTCCTGATATAAAGAGATTGGTTTAGAGACAATTTTGATTTTTGGCTTGTCCAGTGTATACCTTTGACTTGTCCCATAGTTTCATGTTTGCATAACCTGCCATTGTTTGGCTTTGTTACCATAAGCTTTTATTACTGGCCCCTGTTTCATAACAGGTTCAAAGGTATTTCGGGGAAAAAAGATGGTAAAAGTAAGTTTGTGTGTACACTATAAATACCATGGAATAACATTTCCTATTGATGATGCATTACAGATGTTTCTCACAAATGTATGTCCAAATGGAAAGGATAACACCTTCCACATCGTTAAACTATTAAAGTTTGTAATAAATTGTGAATTCTTCTTTCTTTTTCGTGATTACCACTGTGACCTCTCAATTCCAGTGTCGAGGGTTTGAGTCCCATCTTAAGGTCTGCATGTGTGAAGTTTGCAAGCTAGATGGGATTCCTCCGGGTGCTCCGGTTTCTTCCCACAGTCTAAAAACATTCAGATTATGCTAATTGATGTTTTCAAATTGCACATAGGGTGTGAGTGTGTGTGTGTGTACTTGTGCACCCAGTGATGGACTGGCACCCCATCCAGGGTGTACCCTGTCTAGTGCCCCGAGTTCCCTGGGATTATACTGACTGGTTATATTGTGTTTATTTTTGTGTTTGCTTCTACCTAGCTTCTATTTTTCTAGCTAGCAATGAGAATAAAGATCACAATAGCCGTTTATGCAAACTATTTGAAATTACTGCTAAACTACAAGACTACACTGTGGCCAATTCTGTAATATTTTACAATCTGCAAGGACAAGCAAGAAACAAGATGCAGATCTTAGAGTAATGCAGTAATATAGGATTTTGTTAAAAAAGTGGCCTAATCCCTGGCTCAAGTATTAAAGGTATTGGATAAATGGCATGTTCTGAGATGTTAGCTGCATGTATGAAGTGTATTGTGTCATCTGTAGAGAGATATGGCAACATATGCAATGTAAAAGAAAGAAATACAGCAACAGAGTAGCATCCATTAATATGCGAGCAGAAAAAAATGGCTTCAGTTTAATTTATATAATATTCCCCAAAGAGTTATTATTATTCCAGGGACCTTGGCAGCAACATTTGGCCTTTAAAGAAATTAACTTTGTCTCCTTGCTAAGTACACCAATACATCAAGCCATAATCTCTCCAGTAGATGAATCGTATTTCAAATTATACAAGACGAATGTATTCGTATTTCATATTTTTCTAATTTTTCCTGTCTGACCATCTGTATGTATTAAGACTTACTAAGATTAATCTCTTTATCCTATTGGAGCAGGAGCCAGGTGTTTTTCCTAATACAAGCATGAGTAAATAAGGCTGAGTATCGAGACCTAATCCCTGGCATTATTTTTTATATTTCAGTAATATATTTGGGACAGTGATTTCCCTGTCTTATACCAATGTCAGACTCGCTTTTGTGATTTCTGTTTGTGTGTGTGTATGTGCACAGTATGTGTATGTGCGTGCATGTGTGTGTGTGTGATGTCTAAAATCCCATATGTGCTGTATTGTGAATATCAGTGGCGTATGAAATTGCTCTGCATGTCTCCAGATCGCAGTGCTAAATCATTCAAGAGCTCCATCCCCTTTAGAATAGGGGATAAGGCTTGCTTAGGGTATTGGTGTGGGTTATTAGGTAAGATTGGGATATTCAGGGCTCAAAAGGGAACGAAAAGGTCAACATTACCATGGCCTATATCTACATCTATGGCTACGAGCCCACCATGACTACTGTAAAAGCCATGACGTTGTGGTCAAAATATCATCTAGTCAAAGTGCTACTAAAGGGCTATAGCACATATTATAGGTATTATATGTATAGGTATAATATAGGATTATAGCTAGCTAACACTGGTAGAAAATACTCAATAATATACATACTTTGGAATACTCTCTATATAAGGAAAGAAACATAGTCTTAAACATTATTAGATTTTGCATAGCTTGTTTTTGTCTGTCTGGGGTTTACACTTCTTCAACTGAACCCATTAATTATTTTAACAGCAATAAGTGATTGAATTGAATTAGATTTCATTTAAAAATCTTTTATGCCAATAAAATCTCAACATTAACATTAAACAACATTTTTATACAAATTAAGCCATGCTGCAAACAAGAATGAGACTCAAATCATATAAAAAAGATACAGAAATACAGCAAGCATTAATACCATTTTCTATATTAGTGTATTTACAGTACGTGAATGAAATTCAATGCCATCATGCTTACTCAAGCAAATTTGTACAAACTGGCAAATCAAATAAATATTAGTGCATTAAAAAAAAAAGTCATTTTAAAATTAATTCTTGTAAACAAAATAAAATTATAATATTGCAATGCTACACTTAAATTTGTTTGTCATACAGATATAGTATGTATGCAATTTGTAATGAAGGCAGCCAGAAATTCTTTACATCATATCAATGCTTTCCCCTCTTGTCCTTTTCCCTCAGTACACACTCAGCAGACTACTCACAGCCATGTGAACCTCCTGTGTGGAACAATAAAGTGTGATGATTAGGGTGGCCATTTGCAATATGAAAATGAATTCCTCAGCCCTCACGAGGCTGCACCTGGGTCAGTGCTCACATGGCTCACGCGCATGCAGTAATTCATACTTCGCATTATCTCAATAATGATATATGCCCCGGATTATGAATGGAGATGTTTCCCCCTGATGGTGATTTAAATGGTATTCGAGAAGGCTTTTAGATCGCTTTTGCCCTCCACAATCCTGAAGGTGGCAATCAGGTTCCACCACGCCAAAGGAATCATACTGAAATCATAAAGTTCAGCTGGCTGTGTGAAAGACCCTTGCTTGATTTTCATGTTCCAGCCAGAGGTAGACTAACAGATATAGTATGAATTTGATAAACTGTATATTTAATATTGATGTTGGAAGATATTTGAAATGACTATAATTAATTGTGTGTTGATGGAGTGCTAGGATTTTTTTTTAATGTTGCATAAAAAGGTTTATAAAGAGTGAGATCATGAAATTAAATTGAGACAATATAAGACTATTACTTTCTTTAGTTAAATGAATAATAAACACTTTCTTATTATTACTAGCATAGTTATACTTAATGGTTGGTACTACATGTCAGTAGCAGAACTATTTTTAAACTAATGTAGCTTTTCCAGTAATATCCACTGTTTCGCAATACCATATATGTTGGAAATTTTAGCATTTTAATGACATTTCTTAACCAAAAATAATGCAACATTTAAGTTGTTGTTCTTGATCATGTTAAACATTTCCAAGTAGTGTAGCATGTAAACTAGTGTATTTCATTCATTAGTGAATGTAAGCTATGTTGTATTACTGACCTGCCTCTGTTTAAAGCAAAACTTAAGACTCACTTATTTAGGATGACGTTTGATATTTTATAACATCTTTTATAATTGGAAAATTTTGTTTTATTTTGTTTGTACATTTATTTGCTATCTTATTGTTTTTTTAAGCAAAACTTATTTTTAAGCTTAAACTTAGCACCTATTTAGAATGGCTTTTAATATTTTTAGGTTCATGTGTTTTTCAAATTTTCAAATTTTATGTGTTTTATTTTGTTTTATGCTGTGAAGCACTTTGGTTTAACTTAGGTTGCTGTAAGGTGCAACCTTGATTGATTGATTGATTGATTGATTGATTGATAGTGTTACTAAGTCTGAAAGATGTTCTTTTTTTTATAGCATATGCAACCAAAAATGTGAGAAAAAAAAATCACCAATTTGTTTATTGTTGATTGCTTATCTGAAGCTAAATTAATAACTATAGTTACATGATAAAAAATCAAGGGATTGATATTGGTAACAACATTTTCTAGATCAATCAACACTTTAAAACGTTCATAATAACCAACTCTAATATGTTTACTTCCCATAGTAAGAACACTGACACTCTTTGACACTTCAGCTCTCTTGCAACAGTATACAAAGAACAAACAGCTTCCTGACCATGTCTGTTGATATGCATGCGCCTCGTTGTCAAGAGTTAACTCTGAAGTCTGCTCAGAGCGTCAGCTCTTATTAAATAGTCAAGAGTCCAAACACAGGGTGTATTTGTGTACACATGTGTGTATGTTTCCATGTATTTCAAACAAGATGTTGGCCGTCAAATGGCTAACTGTTGATGGCTGTCTCTATATTGGATTCCTTTTAAACTAGAGGGACTAAAGAGTCTGCAGAGCCCCGCATGGGGTAGCCGAATCACTCGTTCCCTCCCTCCTTCCTTCCGTCTTACCTTTCTCTCATCATCTCATCTGGGCCTCTACACAGCAGATACATATCTGATGCCAAGCAGCTCAAAACACCTTCAGCTTTCCTGTCATGACAAAATTCACAATCACCTTCTCATTTCGGAGATGATATAAATAATTTTTTCCAAGCCAGCAGCATGATTCCTGGTGGTGACACGTAGGTCCAGGTCTGTTATAGTCCCTCTGTCTGTGAGCTTGGTCTGAATGGCCTTGATTAAAGTTTGTGATTGGGAGCACATGGTGGCTGAGTGGAGTGTATGTGTTACATGTTTCCCCTCACACGGAAGGTGCGCAAGGGGAAATTGCAGAGGTTTGCCGTGCTGTAAGCTGACTCCTGGGGCCGATTTCCTGTGCTTGCTTTGCACACGTGGCCTGCCGGCTGCTCCGTGCTGGGAAGGAAACACAACACACGCAGGGTCCAAATCAAGTCTGGCAGCTCAGTGGAGCCACTAATCTCTGTGTATACACTGTGTGTATTGAAGTAAGAATTGAGAAAACACTACTGTTAAAACGGCAGCGCTTGAGTTTTCAAAGTGGTATAAACACAACATTATCAAAGACAGCTCTTAGAAACACCCTCGTGTGCGCTGCTCAGTGTTGATATGTATTGATTAGTTAATGGTTTTTCTCAACAAATCGACAATATATAGTCTATATACAGTATATATATATAAAGTGAGAGACAAATATAAATATAAGGACTTTTTTGTCTGTACCTGGCCATTTTCAAGTGAATGTTTTTTTAGCCACACAATGAGTTATGAACCAATCATCCATAAAACAAACAACAACAACAAAAAAATAAAAACATCTAACGCATGAATCAGGCATGAATCAGTGAGAAACGGATGCAGATGGATGATGACAAAAGATCAGACTGGTGATTAGTATACTGTTGATGCTGAATGCTGAGTTGTTAAAACAGACGAGACGGGAAATGAGGTTGCTGCTGAGGTTGTGAGGTTGCATTTTTTTATATACATGATTTAATAAAAAAATTGAAAACGTGAATTTATATCTATCTATCTATCTATCTATCTATCTATCTATCTATCTATCTATCTATCTCTTTATATATATATATATATATATATATAGTATGAGAGAGAGAGAGAGAGAGGGAGATACACATATATACATACACACACTTCACAGTAAAACTATTTTTTAAAAATCACTGTATTGTATCAGTCTCAGATTTTGAGTGTGTGTGAGTGAGAAAGAGAGATAGTGAAAAAAGCAAGTCAGTGGTTTAAACATCTAAAGCTCTATGCACACTCCTGACTGCTCATGGCCTAGGTGAAAGATGAAAAGTTTTCCGGACTTGTATCCGTTCTTTCCCTGCCGGTAATCTCCCACGAGCCCTGTAATCCCGCGCTGCATGCAGATTCTGCCAGCATGAATATTACTGTTCATATTCCTAAATTCCTTTCTCTTACTTCTGACGAGATGTCCCACGCACCGTGTTCTACCGGGAATTAAGTGTACTACACAGGATTCATCAAAGCCGTAGACTTTTTCCCCCTCTGAAGGTTTCGACTGAGCTCGAAGGTCGGAGCTGTTGTTTAAAGAATGCAGTGTAACCCAGACTTCCGAACATCGTGTTTTTTCATAAACACATGACACGAAAGCTCAGATGTGTGGGAGACGCTGGAAGCCACAGCTCAGGTGCTGGATTGGTGGCAGATGAAACTCGAGGAGGAGTAAAGCAGATTTAAGTTGTCCTTGGAGGTGAAACCTGTGCCGGAGCTCTGTGGCAGCACTGTGTGAGGAACCTAGAGATCAATGTAATGCTCATAAAGCTTATTAAAATGCTGTTGACGTGGAAGAACACATGAGAGATTAGAGTGGAAATGTTGACACCATGCTTGTCAGTAAAGTGGGTGAAAATTATATACGGTGTCATTGGAGTTTACAGAAATTTGGAATAAAATGTCATTACATATTTTGTTTAGTTGTACATGATGGGAATTCTTTAACCATACAGTACTTTACTTTAATATATGCATGTCTTTGCAAAGTACTACTACTGTAAGCTGATTACTCAGGACAGAATGGTAAACTGATGTGTTCTTTAATATAATAGGAACCTAGAACTCTAACATTATAGTTTGCAGGTACAGTTCTATGTAGAACCAATGAAAAAGGTTTCCATAACAAGGATTCCTATAGAATCCTTTTATTAAGCTAATAAACTTTATTTGAATCCAAAAGTATATACAGTGATCAGCCATAACATTACAATGCAATGGGAATGGGGGTGTGCTGTGGTGTCTATACAGTAGGTTGCTTTGCGTTGTGTATCCGGTTTTGTGAGTTTGGAGGCGTTTTCAGCAGCTTTAGGTTCTTTGCCTGCTGCGCCCCATGCATGGTGAGTTATGGTGCTCTGGGTGTTCTGGTGCCTTTCCATCATATCCAGACATGACCTTTTTCAGCAAGTTTTTCTTGATTGGACCAGATGAGCTGGCTTTTGGTTCCCCTCAGGAATGGGTGACCCTGGGTACCCATTATCCTGTCAGAATTTACTGGTAAATAATTGATAATCAGTGTTAAAATATTAAGGTTGAGTGTTGTTAATACTGTAGTATGGCTGATCAGTGTACAGTATGTATGTGGTGAAAATTTTGCCATACTGAAACATATTTCTACCATCATGCTTTTGAATGCTCCATTTTGTTTGGCCACAAGGTGTTTCTATAACTGTACAGTGCTATTTCAATATAAATATTTTATTGGTTCCATAGTAAGAGCTTACCTACAGTAGTTGTCATATTGGGGTCTGTTCCACTTTTCCACGAAAACGGGCCTGGCCTCGGCCAATGCTGACAGCTGTTCTTGGAGGACTTGTGACTGCAGTCGCTCGATAGTTCAGGACTGGAGATCCTACAGTCTACCTGCAGTCTTGTACTGTCTACAAACAGTATGGCTGCAGATCAATCCCTGCTCTGCTATCCGTTATCACCCAAATGAGAATGGGTTCCCTGTCGAGTCTGGTTCCTCTCAAGGTTTCTTCCTATTACCATCTCAGGGAGTTTTTCCTTGCCACCATCGCTGTCGTCCTTGGCTTGCTCATCAGGGACAGTGTTATCATTTTGATTCATACACAATCACATATCATACACACTTCCATAATTCTTTTGATTGTGTAAAGCTGCTTTGCAACAATGTCAATTGACAAAATAAAAATAAATACAAATAAAATTTTATTGAATTGAATATATTGAACCTTAAGATTTAAAATTTAGAAAGAGTCTTTGTAAAAAGGCAAAGGTGAAGCTGTAACCCGAATTCGACCTAAGCATGAGTAAGAATTTAAAATTGAATGTTTTGCGGTTTTAAAGACATGACATTGCTTTTTTTTATTAGAGAGAGATAAAAGGAAAATGGCTGGAGAGCAAATGACTGCTGTATTGCAACTAACTTGCTTTCACAGATCTTCTTCATGATGTAATGTAACTAGAAAGTTTGAGAAATTTTGAGAAATTCTTTAAACAATAGCACATTGGTGAAGTTGGTGCACTGCTTGGTCATGAGAGGAATAAAGCACATGGTGTTACCGGAAAATAAATCAACACATCATTTCATCATTGATCATTTGTCTATAACAGCGTATCTGGTCGTGGTTAATACTTGTTGGTTAGCACTGACCACCGACATCATCTTCCTTCCGCATGCAGATCTTCACCACAAAATGGCTGATTTAAGCTTTATTTGTTTCTCTTCTGTTTATTTCCACCTGTTTTTGATAGATGTTCCGTTATTTATTTATTTTTTCCTTTTCCTTAGTGTGCGTGTGTGTGTGTATGTGTGGAGGAGCGAGAAAAGGAAAGTGATTTGACTGTCAGCAGGTGAGGCCAGCGGAGTATCAGTGGAGTGTGAAATGCGCTGGCCAGATTGACAGCTGAATGACGGATATCTGTGAAACATATTCTCTCCTCCGAGACCCAAGTTTTTTTTTTTTTCCTTAAAGTGATATAAACAAAACATTATCAGAGCCACCCTCAGGATTTGCCTTACTCTACACGAAAAAGCCCCCCTCCCCGGGCCTGAGGAACGCAGTAAACTTAAAATGTTATGATGTGGAAATCCTGTACATTGGTATTTATTTATTTATTTTCAGTGTGGATTTCTGGGAAGATGTTCTCAATTATGAATGTATGGAGAGATGGCTGGTGTGCCTTCCGAGCATAACTTGGTGGTGATGAGCTGTGATCGAAACCCATTCTTTTGTGACAGCACATATACTGTATGCATTTGCATGGTGTGAGTGTGTGAGTACGCATGTATATGAACTCGAGCTCAGCTGCTTTTCAAATACATCTCTCTCTCTTTATATATATATATATATATATATATATATATATATATATATATATATATATATATATCTATCTCTGGCGGGTTTCG
>JAQMYG010000023.1:5786179-5808523 GCA_030014215.1 Clariallabes teugelsi | reverse complement strand
AACCCCGGTTTTAGCATATCTTTGATCAGAAACGAATGTCTTTGCATGTAAACAGGAAGGAGAACTGAATTTGGATTTGTTTCTTTGTTTTTTTCTTCCATTCTTTTGCCTTTTCTCTCCGTTCTAATTTTCTCTCTGTTTATAAATAATTAGTCCTTACCTGCATGGATTTTATTAGGTCACCTTGTCGTGAAGAGACAAAGTGCCACACACATACAGACACGCACACACACATACACACACATACTTCTTAAGACGAATGACTGCAGCGTACCCTTGACCAGGACAGTCTGTTCCACAACAGTTCTTGAAGATCTTCAGCCTCGGACCCTTTGGGGACCGTTCCTCTGCTTTTTCTTTCTCCCTGCACTATCAGCTGAGCAACAGACCACCTTCTGCGCTGCTCCGCTAATTATTCCATTTGCAAGATAAATCTTGCCGCCCGTGTCAGATCAATCATGGCTGTCATTTTCATACATGCGGACCATGGCGCTACACGGAAGCCTTTTTGCCCCACATGCATTTCCTTTATAGCCATCAATTCTCTGAAGTCGATTCTTTGTGGAGCTGGACAGGAGTTTGGGATGTAATAAATGAGCAGGTTGTTTCAAAATTTTTTCCTTCAAACTCCACACAGCATCAGCAAATTAAATTTTTTTCATGTTAATAGGGACAAATGACAACCTACATAAGCATATAGAGAAGGTAACACAAAAATCAGCTTGCATACAGATAGAGTGAATGAAATACATTTCCTGTTGCTGGTTATAAGATTGTTAGGAATACCTATGTCAATGTGATGACATTGTAAACATGCAGAGTGCTTTGAGTCCCTTGTTTAAATTAGTTTTAGTATTTAGAAGAATTTTATGAATATGTACAGTGTGATAGTGTCATGACATCATTACTTTTCTATAATATGTAAATGTAAATTACTTTTAATATTCATTCATTTATTCATTTTCTATGCTTACCCTTTATAGTGTTTTGGGAGGCCTGGAGCAAACCCCAGGGGACTCTGGGCACTAGGGGGCACACCCTTGACAGGGTGTTAGTCCATCACAGGACACAAGCATGCTCACACTCACAAACTACCGCCAACTTGAAAATGGCAATTAGCCTAACCTGTGTGTGTTTGGACTTGGGGAGTAATCTGGAAAACTCAGAGAAAACCCACCAAGAACGAGAAGAACATGCAAACTACACACACAGACCCAAAGGCGAGACTCAAACCATCGACCCTGGAGGTGTGAGGCTATAGCGGTAACCACTACACCATTGTGCCACCTTATTAACAGTATTACAGTGTCCTGATTCCATAGTGACAGACTTAAAGTATGTATGTTTTTTTTCCGTAATTAGCATAAATCAATTATAATATTTAAAAAATGTTATGGCTGTTAGGCTATTTATGGTTATTATGTGTCATCACAATGTGAGGTTGTGTTTTATCTTTCACTTGAGTAATCTGTTAATTTAACAATGTTTTAATGTCATATTTATGGACATGTCATGAAAATTAAAATTATGGTAATGTACATTTCTTCCGTTCCTTAAGCAGAAATGAATTGTATAATTTATGAGATTTTTATTAATTATCTATAACTGTCATGACGACACTGTAATGATGTTTTTTCTGTCCTTTAAATAATATGAGTCAACTTTAGTACTTATAAGATTTTTGGTATATGTAAAAACAATGTTAGTTAATTGTGTTATAAATAATATTTTT
Source organism: Clariallabes teugelsi (assembly GCA_030014215.1). Taxonomy (NCBI): domain Eukaryota; kingdom Metazoa; phylum Chordata; class Actinopteri; order Siluriformes; family Clariidae; genus Clariallabes; species Clariallabes teugelsi. Next base: position 5,806,791 of record JAQMYG010000023.1, on the reverse strand, counting down.
TTAAATACATAAGCATTGACATGAAATTTTGATGAGGAATTATGTACTGCATATTTTCTTTCTCCTAAATGACATGAGTTAGTTTTATTCCATATCACTATTTCTAAAGATATCCTGACACATAATGTTAGAGTCAGTGGTTATGATAACCTAAAATCAGCATGAAGAATATTATAACAAACATACAGTACATCAACCAAAATCTGTCATGTGATTTGGGAATTTTACCCCAAATGTGACCCAAGGCATTTCTGCTGCACTTGACACACAATAGAATAAGCGTTTTGTAACATTTGTTTATGTTTATACCACAGCTTAAAAGTGCTCTATTTACTGTATACAGTAAGTGTTACTAAACATGTCACGCTATATCACTGGTATTTACAGAAAATCCAATATTTACACAGTGTGTGTTAACACACATTGGAGGTATGTTTTGGAGTAGACATGCATGTTAGGGCACAAGTCCTGAGAAGTACCTCAAGGGTTTACAGCATGTCTACAGCATGTGTACGCTGCGCAAGCTAGGCAGAACACTTGTTCCGTCCTCCCTCTGTGCCCGTGAATCCCGTTTGCCATGTTGTTCCAGACTAATGAACAGGACTTTGTCCACTAAGGGATGACAAACGAGAAGAAAGATTTAAGCTGGATAATATTTTCATTCGTTGTGTGCATGTTATTTGTTTTTGATTTGGAGGATTAAGAATGTTCATCTGGATATAAAGCCGAGTGGTGCTGATTATTCCAGATACAGGATAGAAAAAATATATATCTATTTATTCATTCATTTATGCATGTGTGTGTGTGACCGTCCTTATGATCCATGCTTACATGGAAAGGCTGACACGGATTTGTGCTATTAAGCATCAGACATTACATTTGTTTGGGTTTACAACCACTTCTTGTTATCGCTCATGGCGACGGATGGCGTTAAACGAATTGCGTTACTTTTGATCAAATTAGTAGGAATATCAGCCCTTTCTCTGTCTCGCTTCCTCTGGATATTTTTCAGAAGTGCTGTAAATGAGGAATTAGGCTCTTTCAATGCTGCTGCTACCTGCTATTTGATATCAGCAGCCTGCAACAATTCATCTTAATGTGTTCCTGAAAGGATTTCTTGGCTTTTAATGTGCTGATATTAGTTTAGAATATGGCTCCCTCGCAGAGGGGAATAGCAGATCGCCCAGGCTGATGGTTGAGGGATGATGGCAACGGCTGAAACGCCCCGATATGAGCTGTATTACATGCACGAGTGATTCCGATGCTTTTACTGTAATTGATTCTTTTCAAAGGCGTCGTCTCGCCTGACACATTCATTCTCCTTTTTTACATCTCTCTCTCTCTCTCACTCTCTCACTCTCTCTCAATGCATGTTTTAAGAAGCATCCAAGCATATCCTCCATTTTTAAATGCTTGAGATATGCCCTGACTTGGGTCTTTCTGATCTCTTGAGGTCATTAAGGCACTTGAATAGATTGTGCTAAACTAGCACAGACTGTCAAGCGTTACCTGTTTTCATTTAATCCCTTAACAGGCTCACAATCTTCACCTAATATCCGCTGCTCGTTCAAACAACAATTTTCGAAGCTGTCCGCAATTCATCCGCTGTTGCATATTAGCTTATAGCCGAGTGGCATGCTGGGATTGACTGTATGACCATGTCGGCTGCTTTAAGCACTTAAATAGACTATAGTGTTGTACTATTATGCTTTTCTTTTACCATTTATTCCAAGACAATTTCTTTTTTAATTTTTTTTCCCCTAAGCCTGGGTAACGTAACAATGGTGCAACCTTATGTTCTGCCCTCGTAAACAAGATGCAAGTTATTTTGGAAATGAAGTAATTAAGCGACATGAGCGCAGTCCCTGTGTAAAGCAGTGCAGGCGACGGCATTTGCATGCCTTTGAATACGTCTAGGCGTCTGTTGGGATTTTGCACAGATGAGATTCTCAATGCCTGCGCCGTCTTTGTTTTAAACACCACCAAACAAACAAAGAGGAGTGCCCTGCTACTGTTTTTTTAATGCTTTTTCTTAACCTCTCTTTCTATGTATGGGCTGTGGAAGTGGAAATCATTTTAACCACATGAACAGAAATATGTGTCACATTATGTGCCTTGTACCATAAAGTAAAATGCAGTTTTTCTATAATATATTATTTTGGTCACTATAGTTAATGTAAAGGATATTTAAAAAGGATATTTTAAGTTTATATTTAATAAGCGACAGCAAGACTGATGTCAAAGATCACAGGGTATCCTGTGTGTGTGTGTGTGTGTGTGTGTGTGTGTGTGTGTGTGTGTGTGTGTGTGTGTGTGTGTGTGACACAGAGAGAGTTGAAAAGAAAGGGGAATTGTGGTTCAAGTTTAGTGAAGATCTGTTCTCTGGCTCATAATTAGAAAGGCCATCGATCAGAAAGGCAGAGCTCCTATTCATCTCCCTGATTGGACACATGACAAATGAAGGAGACAATAAGTGAGGCGTCAACGCAGTGAACAAGAGATGGATGGCTCATCGGTGATGGGAGAAGGGAGAAGCAGTTAACCCTGCCTCTGGGCTCAACCCTCTGTCCTGCAGCCACACCTACTGTATCACACCATGGACTGAAGTTTTCACTCAGAGTTTACTTTACAAAATTAACACCCTGACAGGAACACGCCACGCACGCACAGTCTCACTTTACCTCTAAACTCCTTTCATTCATTCACTGAAAGGTTGAAAGCCAGTCAAATGATTGATGAAGCACTGGGACACGATTGTACTCTGTGACATTAACTCGTCATCCATAATTTGGTGACTTGTTTCTTGACATCACTTCTTTTGGGATAAATCTTCCACTCAGACTTATTGAATACATGTAACTGAATCTTTAAGCACCTAAAGGCATCCATGCAGGCTATTTTTCTATCCAGAGCAGTCTACAAATAAATAGAGACAGTAGATGGCGTCATATTTCAAGTATGTAAATGTCCTTTAAAAATCTAGGACCCAAAGAAGAAAGCTTGATTATGTAATGAATGTATTTATTTACAACTGCATATGTACAAGAAACAACTAGAAGTCATCTCTTAATGTAGTATTTGTTAAGTATTACAACTTGTATACAGCTTTAGAATTAATGGTAGACTTTAACAGAATGGGTGAATTTGATTAGCTTACTATCTTTCTTTTGACATTCACTTTTTGTTAAATAATATTTTCTCTGAAAAAAAAATGTGTGGTGAAATTTCTCCATTATTTTTTCATTCATTCATTCATCTTCTATACCGCTTTATCCTGTATTCAGGGTCGCGGGGGGCCTGGAGTCTATCCCAGGAAGCTTCGGGCACAAGGCAGGGTACACCCTGGACAGGGTGCCAATCCATCGCAGGGCATCCATTATTTTTTATAGATTTAAATAATTTCTTCTTCTTCTTCTACTTCTTCTTCTTATTATTTATAAAAAATCTATCTAATCCTGTGCAAAAGTTTCAGGCACCGTATTATTATCTTTAGTACAAATGTTGTTACATATGTTTATAATGTTTGTATTATTATGTACAAAACCATTCACTATTTCCTTGAAAATTAATTAATAGATAACATAAGGGAAGAATATTTGCATGCCTGTAAAGAAAGCAACAGATTACATGAGAGATCAGTTTTCAGATGGAAACTATTAGTCAGATGAAGCAAGTGTGACAAAGTTGGCAGAACTCATGTTCTTCAGCAAGCTCAGTAAAACCAAACAGCTGTTTTTCTCACGGTAGTTTTTGCAAACATACAGAAAAAAAAGTATGCTTTTGAAAAAAATGTCTACTAAAATGAAACTTTAAAGAGCACTTAAAAGTAATAAAATAAAACAAAAGGAAATTTGGTGTGAAAACTCTTTGCTTAAAAATATCAGTAATGTTAGAAACAGATTGTCACAGTTTAAGTAAAACAGCTGGATGTTTTAATGAGCATGCTGGAGATTATGCCAGAGTTCTTCTGGTAACTTTGTCACACTTACTTATTATTATTTTTATGCAAAACAAACCCAGGAGCCTACATTTTTTTTCACTTACATACATACATACACACACACACACACACACACACACACAGTATATATAGAATATGGGTGTGTAGTGATACATTTTAGGGGCTTGTTAGGTGTTGATTCTCTAAAGAAATTCTTCAACCTGATGGAGTCATTCACTGAACATTTCACATAAAGAAAGAGCACAAGCAACAAGAACCATGAGTTAGAGAGTTCAGGGTGAATCATAAAGTTGTGTTCTCTCTCTCTTTCTTTCTCTCTCACTCCTGCCTGACTTTATTAGCCTACTAACTGCAATCATATTATGCAAAGGAGAATAGTTCATTGGGAGGGGAAAAAAATGAGGATGAAAAAATAATAACCTTATAAAGATTAATGCTCCCTTCCACATCATCTATCTATCCATCCATCCACCCACTTTTTTTTTTCTTAGCACCCCGGCCCTGGTGCTCATAAGAAATCTGAATTGGTTTTTCAATTATTGGGGGTGCGGCAGCTCGCTGGCTAAACAAAGACTTTCTGGGAGGCTCCAACCAGGCGGTTTGAGATTATGCATTACCGCAATATCCAATTTAATAACTCAGATTTCCTATATTGTTTTTTTTTTTCTCTCTCCCTCTTTCATTGTGTTTCCCCTCCACGGTGAAGCAGGCCTCGTCTCGCACGCCGGGTTTCGGCAGCCAGAGTTAACAAAGACATTCACAATGATGAAGTCTGTATACATGGAGCAATACAGAGGCTTCTCAATAAGAAGACATGAAATTGGATTCATAGTTCATGTCCCGGAAAGAAGCCGAAAATATGATTAAATTAATTATAGAGGGGGCGAATATTAGTTGGCGGCTAAAGAGGCTTTTAATGTGCTTGGTAATGGCTTTCAGTTTGTCTTTGAATAAGCATAAATCTGGTTTTATTGGAAATCGAGAGCTTTTCTTACTGCTGCCTACTGAGCCCAAGTGCGTGCAGTTCAGTTAATCAAAGGAGTGAATGCTAGTCAGTTTATCTAGTTCCTACATTACACACACATATACACACACACTGTATAAATACTTGCCTTTGAATAGCCTACTTATTTCTTCAGGCACTGAATGTCATTCTTTTCATTTGCCACATTTCCTTACTTTTCGATTTGACACTTCTTGACGAGAGATCAGGTGACTTTATTTTGAATTCCGAATAGACTGTCAAACCATTCAGTCGTGATGGCAGACGTATTGAAATAAAGTCTTTTTTATAACGTAATGTCATGGTGGATTTAAGGAGAAGGTCATAAATAACTAACTTTTGCACCGGCCTAGAAAAATAAACTTCAGTTTAGAAAAATCTATCTGTTCACATAGGAGTTGGCCACTGATGTCATCTCAATTTGTTTGCGCTGTTGTGATGGATATGTATTTGAATCTATGCACATAATTGATGTGCCAATCACATTCAGGAAAAGAGGTGTGAAAGAAAAAGGGATTTTAGGTAAAACAAAATCCATTCCATGGGATTTATTTGAACACTGAAAAACAATCACATTTGTTATCAGTCTGGTCTGATAAATGCTAGTCTTTTTGTTTTGTATATTTGTGTGTATTTATGTGCCTTGGTTTGAGCTGGACTGTTGAGCTGTTTCTATTACGGCATCTATAAGTAGCATTTGGGTAATGTGTGAAACTTGCCTCTATTCATTGCAAAGGAAAAGAAATGGAATAAAACAGACATTTTGTTTGGTTTGGCCCAAGCAAGTTATGATCTATGGCGTCACACCCAACTGAAATGGGAAACCCTTGAAGACATTTTGTTGGAACGAAACTGAAGGGAGGATGGAAATTATTGACTAATTGGCAGTTAAAATGGAGAAACATTGTCCTTAATATTCCAGACTTGTTGTCAAAGTGAAAAAAAATTTCCAAACATGCTGGAAACGGCTCATTTGATATAAACCTGCTGTTTGAATGTTCTCCTTGAAGGTCCCTGGGACTTGCAGGTCAAAAAACTCACTAAGCTCTCAAAAAGTCTGCCCCGAATGACCTGCATATAAATATGTTTAATCAACACAGTTAATCATGCTATTCAATGGTGCAGTAGATTATTTTCCCCCTAACTTCTTTGATGATTTTTTTTTTATCTTGGGCTAACATTAAAGTGGAACTAATTGAAGTTTTTATACTTAAAGTAAGATTTGTGAACCAGACTCTGCAGTAGAGAAAGGATCCAGTTTACTCAATCACAATTCGAATTTCATAATTTTAAAGCATGGATTAGTCGAATACAGTATTTTTTATAACATCAAAATGGGACAGGAAGCACTCACTCACTCACTCACTCACTCGTTGTCTATACCACTTTACTACTTTATACTGCAGGGTCGCGGGAGGCCTGGAGCCTATCCCAGGAGACTTACGATTGGCGTTTCCCAATTGGCCATAGTGTGTGAATGAGAATGTGAGTGTATCGTGCACTAAGTCTTCTGGGATAGGGCTCAGGCCCTCCAGGGTGTATTGTCACCTTGTGGGCTGTTTTGAAAAGAGCAATGCAACAACTTTCATGCTAGTGCCATTGGGTTTACCAGCACATAAATCAATCACTAGCTGATCCTAGTCTTCATTCTTCTGTAGTTGCATTACATTCTGGATCTTTGAGAACTTCTATATTGGATTTCTCACTAATTTAAGGTTGAACATTGCTAGCAATCGTGAGTGACAAAGAAAGCCTTTGTTCTTTTGTTTTGAGATGGAAAGATGAAGAGATACTAAAAATTATAGCATTACATTTAAAGTCTTATGTTTAATTCAGGCATAATACATATCCTTTGCCTCTATTGTACTGAAGATCCAAAAACCAAATCTTAACAATTAGTTGCTTTCTGTGGTTTCAAATATCAATCATCGTAATTTTTTTTAAAGTTACAGCCATTGAGACTTGTAGGTGGAACAAAGAGATCATTGTGTGTCTTGTAATGCCAACAATACAACATTTTTTTGTTAATCCATTCTCTGATGAACCATGCTGTACCTGCCAAGCACTTGTGTAAACAGTGTTAATTATGAAAGATTTAGTGTTTGAAGAGACAGATCTTGTGTTCTACATTTTTATTTCCTCACTCTTGCAAGATATCATTTTGTGATAAGTAGGTGTGCTTGAGTTATGGGCAAAAACCAGGATGTGTGTGGGTGTCACACCCTAATTCTTACTCTTAACCTTATTCTTGACTTAACAGTTTCCTTTTCGCTCTCTACATGACTGTTTGCACTCAGCAGCAATAGGGGGGGAAAAAAAAATGATACAAGCTACCACTGCTTCCACTGGAGGGCTTACCTTCTCTAAAAAAAATAATAAATAAAAAACATGCTTTAGCATTAGAATGACAGAAATATGTTTTATATTTTTATCCCATGCTAGCTGTTGTCCTGGGCTCTCAGGGTTAACATCCAACTGAGGCTTCAAAGTGCAGGTTTGATGTTCTAGAGATCTATGTTCAGCTGAGTGGAGGAATGAAGCGCTGGAGATTTCTCTATCTTGCTCTCCTCTCACAGGTAATCCAGCCTCTCAAGGGCATTATTGAATTTTCCTGTTTTTCTTCTTTGTCAAAAGCAGTGTGTGTGTGTGCGTGTGTGTGTGTGCGTGTGTGTGTGTGTGTGTGTGTGTGTATGTGTGTAAGAAGGGTGGGCTAATAGTGCGAGCCTGACTTCTGAAGGGAGCTCGCCTCGGCTGCTTGATTCTCATTCACCTCTGCAGATCCACGTCAAAACCCAGACTGACCTTTTCAGGCCTCAGACAGCTTTGAAGTTAGATGGAGAGTCTCTCTCTCTCTCTCTCTCTCTTTCTCTCTCTCTCGCTGATGCTCACGCTCTCTCACATTCTCTCTCTTGCTAAGAAATTAGCAGCTACATAATGCTTGTTGCCCTCTTTGATGCTTGCTGATCTTTTCTCTCCTGGCTTTTGCATAGATAGACAGATTTATTTATTTATTTTTATTTATTTATTTATTTTGATGAATAAATGTTCAAAATCAAGTGTTGCTCAAACCAGATTAGTCCACCTAATTATGCTGCTCTCTGGGTGTGGATGGTGCCACCTGTTGATCCACTAGTCAGTTATGGGTGTGTTGGCATAGTTACGTGAAAGATGGAGGTTCTTGTTCTCCAAAGAACATGTTTATCTGCTGAATACTGTAGAAGCATATAGTGTAGACAGATTTCCAAAAGATTTGCATGGTGTTAATATTTTGCAGTATTTGCAGAAAAATGTAGTTGATTACAAAAAATGTTAAACTAGTAGTCTGATTTATATCATCATGACCCCGACCAGGCTGTTACTAAATACGAATGACCAAACAAATGTGTATTTTACAATCCAGTATTAAAATATCAGGTGCATTAACTGTCTGTAGTATAGCCTGGATAGTCCTTATGTAAATAGGGTTAAGAAGAAAAAAAAAACTTGAAAAGAAAGAGAGAGAGAGAAGATAAAACCCAGGCTTGTACACAAACAGATTTTCTCTTTGGCACATGTGCAGTGAATTGGCGCTCACAAACTCATAAAAAGATTAGGAAATTAGAAAAGGTTTGGGCATGTGGTGGGTTTATATGAATCCTACTGTAGCATAATTTGTCTTGTTTATTATAAGTCCTATAAATCTGGCATGAAATTAGGTTTAGCTAGTTTTTAATTACTAGCATAGTATCCTTACAATACACCCAAGCAGGAACATGAATTGTACTGTGTCCTGATTATGTTTGTTTAATTAAAAGAGAGGCAGGGCATTATGTTATTCTTACCATGGCCTCAAATGGCCTCCTCCCACCCCCACCACACACAACTGAAGCAACCCCAGATCATAACACTGCCTCCAGAGGCTTGTGCAGTGGCCACTATGCATGATGAGTGCATCGCTTCATGCACTTCTCTGACGTGCCAGTTACTCTGGATAAGGGCCTATCTGAACTCATCAGATCACACAACACTTTTTCATTTATTGAAAATCCAACCTTCATGCTCCCTATCAAACTGGAGCCCTTTTTTCTGATTAGTCTGTGGTTTTCTTTTTGATACACAGCAGCATAGTGTCAATCCTGTGCGTTCCCATCACAGTGCATGTGAAAATGCTCTTATTTTCACTTAACCCAATACGGGTAATTTCAAATCTCCTTAGTTGTTTTCTTTTCTTAATGCTGGCCAATAATTTAACGCTTTTGAAGCTGTGATGTGTGTACATGTGCATAATATTTTAATTAGATATCGTTATAGTTATAACTAATTTCTACTGCTTTTAAATTCAATACAGCCTGAGCACGACTTCAACTCCAGTGGCTGAAAATAGCATGCTCACCTCTGGACGTCTAGTATGCACTTTTTGTGCTAGTAAATGTGCATACATAATATCAAGAGCCACAAATTTAAAACACCAGACAACAGCAATTTACAAATGTAACACTACAAAACTCTTCTGTCTGTCCCAATCTCTGGTCAGAAATCTAAACCCTGTTAGGATCGTGGATGTGATCAGATGTGTGAATGGATGTTAATCGGCATAAATACTTCAAAAAGCACTCAAGCTTTGCTCATGCAGAAACCACTCACCCTAAAACACACCCTTTGTGCAACAAGTGACTTTTCCTCCGGAGTTCAGCAGGTCGTGCTTCTTTGTTCATGGTTGCCTAGAGGAGGGAATTGTCTGCTATTGCTAACAGTATCACTGTACACACACACACACACACACACACACACACACACACACACACACACACACACACACTTGAAAGGTGTTCACCAGACAAAATGCTAGGGAGGGAAAGCAGGTTATGACTGTTGACAGCTATGTGAGTGTGTGAATGCGGCTTGGTTTTCAGGCTTTAACTGTTCCCTTTTAACGAAAAGAAAGAAAAGATGAGTGAGAGAGAGTGAGACGAAGGAGTGAATAGTGATACTGGTGGTGCCGGCATGCAGCGCGCCGCCAATCTTAAACATCTGATCTTATCAGGATATGGGAGACAGGGTGAGAAAGAGAGCTTGGCTCATCTCAGATGTCAAGAGCAAAAGAGGAAAGAGAGATGATTAATGATTTTTCTGAGAAAAGAAGAAAAGGTCTTGCTCTTCTGTTGCCAACTCTGAGCAGCTGCGTTGGCCGGGCCTTTATGCTAGTTTTCACTTGGGACAAGTTCATCCCTCGCACCATGTATCAGTTTATTAATAGAGAAGTACGGTGTTCCACAATTGCTTGTCAATGACAACGCCAACCAGAAACGAAGAGAGCGAGAAAAAAAATAAACATGAGTCATGCATTTTTTTTTTTATTATTTGCATAAATAATTAGAAATTACCAGATTTTGTATAGGTTTAACTTTCCTATTACAATAGTTAACTACACAAACTACAGTATAATTAACTGATTTTTTAACACAATTATTCATTCCATTACTGTGTATGCTTTAATTGTAGATGTTGTTCAAGATATTACTTTACTGCTGTTTCTAATGGATTTAGAAAATCTGTTTTGTTTTTTTTCAGGTTCATATGGATTTTATGGATTGTAAACCTTGCTGTACGTTTATGGAATAAACTTTTACTTGCTGTAAATTATCTTGAACTAATCTGATTTTGGTCTATTTCTAATCTTTTTTTTATTATTATAAATATACTGTACTATCTCTAATGCTATATTATACAATATTGCATACTGTCTGCTAAGCCTACTTTAATATAATATTAAATCAATATAAAATTTCATGGCTTTATATATACAGTATAAGATCAGAACGACAGTCTCATGTGTTTTTTTTTTTTTTTTTTAATAATCCAGTGCTTTTAAAGAAAGTGAAACTCATTAGAGCTCATGTGTCGTCTGCTGTTCGGTGGAGCAGCTGGCCCAGGGATTAATAGTTTAACTCAGCCTGCCACATGCTAGTCTTAAAACTGCTGCTTATAATCTTTTCGGATTGTCTCGTAATTAATCCTAATCACTGCAGAAATGGTCAATGCGTGGCTGAGTAAATCAAGGCCAAGAACATCTTAAGACATCCTTTCTTATTTAAGAGGACTTTATGGGTTTATAATGTTTCAGCTCAAGGACGCTTACACCCTGAATCAACAAACTGTACTTAGGACTGTACTGTAAGCAGGAAAAGCGAAACATAAATATATGAATAGGTTCAAACAGAGGTTCAGTTACCAAAAGATCTGATTAATTGACTACATGACTGTGGTGACAATGCTCACTCACTTATTCTCTATACCGCTTATCCTGTACAGGGTCACGAGGGGCAAAGAGCCTAACCCAGGGGACTTGGGTTATGATGCAGGGTACAATTGATTGCAGGGCAGACAAGCACACACGATCGAACACTATGGGCAATTTGGAAACACCAGTTAGCCTTTGGACTATAGTCTTTCCTCCCATAGTCTTTGGACTATGGGAGGAAACCAGAGTGCCTAGAGGAAACCTCCCAAGCATAGGGAGAACATGAAAACTCCATGTGCCGAGATCCATTAAATGAGGCCACATCACTAACCACTATGCCATGGTGCTAATATTCATAGTTTAATGTTAATTATTATTGATTAGTCTTTAACTATGAATAGGAATATAATACGTGTTTCCATCTACTGTACTTACTACATACAGTATTTTTTTGTCCGATCATGTTTAAACATCAAGTTTTCATCCTCAAATTTCTTTAAACAATCCAGAACATCAGTACTCAAATTAGCCCTGAAAGAATAAATATAAAGGAAAAATCTGTTATAATGCTCCCTTTTCTGATGAGCCATCTTCTGTTTAATCATTTATACAAATACAAGAAAACTGGAGTTGTAATGCAAGAAAACTGAAGTTGCTAGTGTAACTAGTGTAAGATTGTTTTCTCCCCAATTATCAGCATTGCTACAGCACTTTTTCAATGTTTTTTTTTTATTTTTATTTTTAATACAGTCTGTCAGTCAGCACTCCCTGTATAAAATAGTTGCCAAGAAAATAACTTTTTTGTTTTTCACCATTCTCTTCACCATATCCTTAAAACTAAAGCACTGAGATTGTGTGTATATAGGAAAATAGGGAAAATATACCATATCAAGATATCAAGATTCATAAATTTCCAGAAAAGCCTGATTCATGTGTTTACGGAACAACAAATTACCAAATGAAGTTATGGACTACAAAACTGGAGGTTAAATAACATATGCCAGAATACTGCTCTTGGGTACAGAACCTAACAAATTATAATATTATATAATTATAGTACCAGTACACAGCAGTATGCAGTATATATAAGAATTGTGGATGAAATAAGACAAATGGCGTATTTTCATGTTTTCCCTATAAATGAAGCGTGGAAGCGGCTGTCTTGAGGATATGGCCACTGTAATGACTGAGCTGCCACGTGTGATGGTCTCACAGGGAGTGTGTGTGAATGACTGCACATCCCAGTGGCAAATGGTTGGTGTAATTTTACATACACTTAAGCAACATAATTTATGCACACAAGTACAGTGAGTAGACTGCATTCATATGCATGAGTGTATGCACATTCACAAACACATCTGTACGCACAGACACAATTATAAAGATGGTGCATTTGGACTCTCTCTCTCTCTCACACACACACACACACACACACACACACACACATTGAATTGAATATTCATGAATGCCGCCAGTGTACATATTGCTAGCAGTCTACTGAATCACAACACGTCGCTGCATGTAGTTAGTATTTTGCATTCAAAACCTTACACACAACCTATTTTTTTCCTCTACTCCCACCTTTCCGTTCCTTTCACAGCCTTCTCTTTTACTCCCTTGCCTCCACCTTTGTCTCCTTATCTATGAGAATTGTCGCTGTAAACATGTTGACAAATGGTCCTTTGAAAGAAGACATTTCTTTAGTAACAAAGTAGATATTTGAGAGGCCTTGCAGGGCTTGCTTTACAGCCACTTCAGTGATCGGTTGTCCTCTCGCCAAGCACCTCAGGCCTCCTTTAGCCCACCCATGATGGCCCCGCCATAAAGGAACTTATTTATAATTGCGGTAGAGGCAGGGTTTCCTAAAAGCTTTCCTAACACCCATTCACTCTGACTCGAAGTTTAGTTGGCGCTGGATGTTCATCCGACAGCCAAAAGGTTTAGTGTTTTTCGCTAACATTTTAATATGATTTGTTTTGGCATATGACATTAAAAACAAAGCAATAACAAAAAAAAAAAAAAAAAAAAAGAAATTGGCATGCAAGAGCAGTCAGGAGCGCAGCACAGCACAGCGGAGCACTCCAATGCCAAATTCGCTGTCAACGGCTGCACTTAGCAAAGGAAAGGCTTTGGAAGAAAAGATGTAATTAACGTTATTGTGTTTCCACCCACAGCAGGCCAGCTTTGAACAGGAGCTGGTAATTCCCATTCATGTTTCTGAATGGCCTTTGTTCAAGTGGCCCATGTTGAAAAATTGGATTATCCTACACACCTTGGTAAGACGAGATAATCTCTGACCTGGGCCATTATCAGGACAATCCTCCATTCAGTTAATCCCAGCCCTTTTAGCAATAATGATTAGTCTGCATACATTTTTAAACCAATATCTCAAAGTGGCAGGAAATATGGCTGCACACAGCATGTGAGATATTCTTTAATGACGTAATCAGGATAAAAACCCTCATAACATCCATATTATTAAAAAATTATTTGAACAAATGGAGAACTAACTTAAATGATATCTTTCCAATCTTTTCTTTTACGATTGCAAACAAAATCTGCCAAAATTATAATAATGAAACATATGTTAAACGAATTGTATCTCTTTTTCTGATCTGGCTTTTTTATTTAGTTTAATGTCTGGGTATGAGTAATTTTTTACAGGCCGCTCATGTGTGTGTGTGTGTGTGTGTGTGTGTGTGTGTGTGTGTGTGTGTGTGTGTGTGAGTGAGAGTTTGTGTGTATGTGTTTGAGAAGATTGGGTGAAGGCCTTGGCTAGCGAAGCGTTTCCTATGTGAGAGGTCCTGGTCGCAGCGGACGACTGGCTCGACACAGATCAGGCCTTCATGTGCTCACTCACAGTGGCTCCAACCTGCAATAAAGGAACATTTTATCTCCTTAAATTTGTCTTGTGGCCCCCCTTTGATTCCTTCATCGACCCTCATTGCATTCCCTTTTGGGTGGAGGGTTTTTTGTGGAGGAACAAGGTTAGGGTTGGGGGGATAGCGGGACAAGATGTCCATGCATGAACTGAAAGAGGTGTGTAGTGAAGAGGAAAAAATGAAGAAACCTCTTAGATGTGCTCATCCAGTTTAATTGTGTGAGAGGAGTGTATCTGCTGTGCTGTTTTTTGTTCTTTTTTTGTTCACACACACAAAAATTATTGGGGCGTTTTGTTTTTTTGTTTATAAATTTGTTACAAGCAATCATATTTTTGTTACATGTTAATTATTAAAACAGTGGTGATATAAAAGTTCATATTCCTTTGAGGAAAAAAAAAAAAAAAGAAGGGAAAAATATTAAATGTAATGTGTAAGGTCAAATAGTGTAAAAATACTATATTAGTAAGTAAGCAAATAAGAAGTAAAGGGAAAACAAAAGAAAGAAATCTGAAACTGAAACATATTGGATTATTGGAATATTGAATGTTTTTTTAAAACAACTTTCTTATGGAATATATCCTTTATTAAGTTTTTGTAAAGTTGTTATATATCAATAATTTTTAATTACCACAAAATTTATAATTAGGTATTTTCATTTAAATTAAACAGAATAAAAAGTGTGGTCAAATTTTTACCTTTAATCAAAATATTACATGAACGTAACCAGTATTAAAACACCTAAATATCAGCCTGCTGATTAAACTAATCAGTATTAGCCATTTATATGGATGGAAAGTTTGCATGCTGATTTCCCATTCTGTTTTTCAGAGAACAGGTTGCTGCTTTTAATCGGCTTAGGAGGTGAGGAACTGGCCTCATGCTACTGGTTTCAGCCTGAGCCACGAGCACTGGGAATTTAATATGGCATTGGTGTTCTGTGTGTTAGTTCTGTGCCAGTCAGAGGTGCTTGGTCCTTGCTGTGCCACCTGTTCAGACCTTGCAGTCCCCTTTGACAAGAGGGCAGAATATTGGCAGAAAGTGGACCGGGGGCTTGGTGGAACCATCTCACAGGTGTGCTCATTAGCTGTGTGTTTGGGAGTGCAAGTGTGAGTCTGTTTCTGCAATTCAGACTTACCACCTGCTCTTTGGAGCACTTTGAGTGTTTCAGACACACGGCCCAGAAATGTCTGGTCCATCACATGGCCTTAATGCATGGAGAATGAAGAGTTCCATGCAGGAATTTTATAGCCCGTTGTTCAACACGTGTGTGTTCTGGCTGTGATTGTGGTTAGCGCTATTGAGAAAGATCTTTTACTTGTTTTAAAGAGGTTTATGTATAGCAAGCATGGTTTCACGGACTTGAAATGAAATTTTAGCAAATATTAGTAGGGTTAGAGTGAATGCAGGAATCAGGGTGTGTTACATATGACTACATTAATTACAAATCTGCAAGCTGTGATATCAAGTTAGCTAACAGCTGTTTAAAAGATTTTTTATGTAAAAAATTTACTTTCAATCTATAATTTTGGTTAAGGCTTGGTGTGTTGGGTGGTACAGCACAGATCGCACCTTCTGACTCAAGTTCTCTGGGACAGGCTAATTTAGTCATATCCACCTGTCACTAGGAGGCTGCCACATTAAGTCTACTACCAGTCAGGGAGGGCCGAAGACTATCACGTTTCCTCTGAACTAGGTGTTGCCAGCCAACTCATCTTTTTGAACTGCTCATTTACCATTGTGGGCGGCATAACATGCTCGGAGGACAGCGCTAGCCGCTCCTTCCCCTTGCGTAAGCTCACAGACGCCTGGGAATCGGACTAAGGTTTGCACATTCAAAGTAAATTTGAAATTCTCCACTGTACATGTTCAACATGTTCAACAGGAAGTTGCATCAACTGAATCTCCAGAAGATCATATGAAAAGGAAGATAAACTATGCACTCTTGTTAATTTTCTTTATTTTCTTTAATATTGATGTTAATTTAGAAGGTATTTGAAATGTGAAAGTATGACATACTTTTTATTACATAATCATAGCTCAAGTTAAAATCATTGTTACCTTTTCTTCACTGTTCTGACAATATTAACATGGATGAAAAACATATTTTTCTATATTTGCTAATTATAGATCAAGGATGTAAAGAAGTTAACAAATGTAGCTATACTCAGCAATAAAAAAACAACAAAAAACAAAGTTAGACCTGCACCATAAACAAACTCAAAATGTTCAGTAGAAGTGAAGTTATGAGAAGTTTTGTGTCAGATTATAAACCTTAAGTTTTGACAGCGTACTGGTCATGCATCAAACTGTCTTAAACCGAAGGCTGGACAGAATTCTATGAAACTTTTGCAGTACTTGGACATCTACACCACAAGATATTTTTTTATATATATAATTTATATACAGTATATTATATATAAAACAACATCGCTTATGATAATGAGATATATTAAACAACAAATTGTGTATTATAAATGGTCAATCAATAGTCAAAATTATTGAGCAAATTCTTTAATAGCAGTTTATACTCTAAACTAAATATGATTTGTATAATGAGGCAATCTTTTTTGGGAAAAGATGACTGTAGAAACTGCTTAAAGTAATGCTCAGGCACGACTGCTTATCATGCTTATTAGCAAAGAAAAATGCTAACTATGAATGTATGCTCCTCCAGCAAACGCAATCTCATTTAAATCATTTTCCTATTCCATATGCAAGTCTACACGCTGGTGGATATGTGAGGCTCCCATATGTTTTTGGTGTGTGTTAAGTTTTTAAAAGACCAGCCGTGGTGTGAGGTTTTTACCACAGACCTTGTTAAACAATATTATTCGTTCCCGAAAATAATGGACAACATTGTCAAAGGAAGAATTAGTAAGTTGAGTTCGAGGATACCCGATACGGTGTGTGTTTAAGATGGATTCCAGATCTGACACGGAAAACGAGAGGAGTTTATGTAAGGAGGTGAAGAAGGGGGTGTGAACGTTTGGACACGCTTAATGCCATGTGTGAAAAATGAGACAATATGAGTTACTTGATGCTCAGGCAGTCCAACTGAGAGAATGATTTGCTTTTGATGTATTAAACTGATTTGTAACAACATAAGTGGCAGTGAAATGGAAACCATTAAGCCTGAGCATACTGTGAGGAGCATGTGCAGCACTCAGAGGACAAATCTGCACGTTTAAGGTCCCCAGGAAACGGCTTGAAGGTCGTGATTGGATTCTGTACGTTGAATCAAGAAGTCCACCACATGGCATGGTGAAGTGCTTGACTGATTTACACAAGCACCATGAGCCTTTGAGATACGACACATCTTCATCAATCCTAAAGAAAAACCTGATGGCAGTGTTGTGAACTGGCTAAATATGGAGAACAGAGAGTGTGGAGGATTTCTTACAAGTGCCTCCACCCATAACTGTTGACTTGTAAAGTAAAATTTGTCCTGTTCCATAAACATCTGGTTACATAAAAGTTCTTACTTAAAACGCTCTGAATCAGCAACTAACAAGGGTGAATGGTGACAATAGTTGCCTTTTCTTTGCTAAATATTAATGGTGTTTAATTGCTACGTATGTAATTTTCTTATATAATTGTTCTTTAGCAATATATTTAATGAACATTTGATGAACAATGAACAAATTTTTTTTGATAGAAACATTCAATTAAACAAACATGAGTCCAGAATGAGAATCGTTATCCCAAAAGGAAAATAAAAGTGATATATATATATATATATATATATATATATATACAGTACATACATACAAGAAAGCGTTTGATTTCAGGATCACTTTAATTTCAGTCAACCCATGTTTTTGCTGATTTGTGTGTAATATAAGGGACAGATCCTTATTTTCAGGATTGGGATAAGGCCTCAATCAAGATTATTACTACTGTGCAAAAAGAAAAAAACAACAACAACAAAATCGCGATTTCGAAAAAAAAAAAAAAAAAAGAAAAGAAAGAAAACATTTACATCAGTGTGCCAAACTTTTGAAATCAATGCTGACATGTGAAAATTTCTTTGTTCGCTTATCATTAGGAGTGTCTTTCCAGTTGATCCAATTAATTTTCCCTTCCAAAAAAACTTCCTCTCCTGGGACATGTCTGTGCAATAGAGAGAGAGAGAGAGAGAGAGAGAGAGTAGTGAGGAGAAAGACACTCTTGAACCCATGGTCGCCTGTGTTTGTATCTCCATAATTAGTCCAGGGAATTCAGTGAGATCTTGTTTTGAGGGCGACTAAAGGTACCAGATGGACTTTGGGGGGAGGGAGTTGGGCACAGCAAGACAGGCAAACAGGGAAGCAGGCGGAAAAGAAAAAGAGATGAGCGATGGATACAACAAAGGGAGAAAGAAAGAAAAAGAAAAAAAAAAACAACAACAACAAGCGCATCCCTGCCAAGATGGACAGACTCCCTTGTCCCTCCTCCTTCTCCTCTCTGCTAATCCTCTCATCACTCCATCACACTCGTTCCATCCGTCTCAGGGAATGCCACACAGCCTGGTAAAGGCGGCTAGTGATCTTTTCAGGGAGAAAGACATAATCTGCCATAAAACCCAACTTAGGCCCCGCTTGACCCATAAATATCCTGTTTGTGTTGGTGGCATCTCCGTCTCTCTGGTGCTAACTACGCACCGAAAGAAGCTTAAGAAATAATACACAAATTAATTTGCATCTTGTGTGCTTGTTTAATGTTGTTGCTACTTGCTCCTTGATTTAATTCAGTCTTTCTTTTCCAATTAATCTCAATAGATTAAACGCTTCCTGGATAAGCAAGATGGGCAAAGACCTTGTGTTAGCCCTCACAATAAAGGGAATATTGTTAATGAAATATAAAAGAACAGTAATAGTTTTTTACTTAATTAAATGGAAAAAACTGTTGAGAAAATTGAAAGCAATTGTCATTAGGTCTGGTGTTGTATAGATTATCATTTATTTTGATTTTTATCTATACCCAATAATTACATCATCTGACTTTTATAGCTCCATGGTCCCTGGTTTGACCCTGGTCTGTATGGCGCTTCTCCTCAAGGTTTCCTCTGGGGTCTCCGGTTTCCTCCCACATGCCAAAACAAGTCAGTAGGTGAATTTCTACACTAAATTTCCGCTAGGAGCGAATGAGCATGTTAACATTTGTGTATGGCATCCTAGTGTTGCATCCAGGGTGTATTCCTGGCTCATGCCCAGTTTTCTCATGATAATCTCTGGATCAACTGTGACCCTGACCAACACAAAGCAGTTACCGAAGTTAAATGAATAAACAAATTAATATAATTAGGGATAATTTGTATAGCACTTACTTTGAGAACTAATTGAGCTGTGAATTGTATATATGCAGCATAATGATTAACATGCATTTTATATGATTTTCTTTTCTTTTTTTTTTAAATCAAAATTTAACTCAATTTAACATAGAAGCTATGCAGTTATGGGAAGAAATGATGTGCTGAAATGAAAAAAAAAGTTTTAGAATAAATAAATCAATGTGAGATAAAGAAAATGAGAATAGCCCAGGGACATGTCAAAATCATAATCAGTGTCATGGTCAGAAGAATACACCAGAATAATTTTTTTCCAGGATTGTTCTTGGTAAGGTGAGCATTTTATGGTTCATGGCACCATCAAAGAATTATCCCACTTGGAATAATCAAAGCATTTGATATTATGTACCAAATATTTTCATGGCACTTTTTAAAAAAATAAAAAAGAAGAAGAAGAAAGAAAAATGAAGAATAGAATGATAGGAAGACTTGACAGGAAAGACGGGAGTCCAAAGTATCTCCAAAATCTCACCATCCCACTGGAGAAAGACACACTGAGGTGTAACGAAGAGCTAAACGAGGGCAGATTACATCGGCAGCATCTCAGAGACGTGACAAAGCCACTGACTTGGAGAGAAGAGAGAGAAAAGACATGTAGGGAGATGAAGAGAAGGGAGGGGAGAGCTTCTCCCCAGCCCAGGTTGACAAGCGCCTGGCTTTCGGGCCATACGGCCCTGTCTTTTGCGCCAGCTGCACCCGCCGCCTGACACTTTGACACGGGCACAGTGGTGACAAATAGCCGGGGCCTTCACCCGCTGCCACGCTGTCTGCCCGCCGCTAAATCAGGCCAGCACTAGTGTAACGCGGCCCTGCTGACAGGTCTTCTGTCACAGCATGGCGCTCATCAGGGGCTCCACGGGTGGCTTAACCCTACAGAAGGGGCTTGGACAACACTCGTTTCTCTCTCACTCCATCGTTTCTCTCTCTTAGTGCTTTTTTTTTTCTTTAAAAGATGTACTCAGTCTGAGAGCTCGAGAAGTCCCAACTGAGCAGGTTGTCAGTTCTATGTGTGTGTGTGTGTGTGTGTGTATGTGTATGTGTGTGTGTGCTGACGTCTGGAAGTGTGTATGTAACAGTGTGAAACACAGATTGTTTCATGACCACATATCATAATAAATATTATGTTAAAAATGTAAGACATAGTACACTGTAAAAAATGTTCGTAATTCTAACAGTAAAATACCGTA
This sequence comes from Clariallabes teugelsi, assembly GCA_030014215.1. Lineage (NCBI taxonomy): Eukaryota > Metazoa > Chordata > Actinopteri > Siluriformes > Clariidae > Clariallabes > Clariallabes teugelsi. The sequence goes on along the minus strand of JAQMYG010000023.1, from coordinate 5,786,212 downwards.
TAAATGCTACAGAATAAAATCGTATTTCACAAA
>JAQMYG010000023.1:5738530-5762519 GCA_030014215.1 Clariallabes teugelsi | reverse complement strand
TTTAGGTCGAGGTGTAGAATGTCATGGGGAGGTAACTTGCATTGTATTCAAGATTGCGCACTTGAAAAATCATGTAAAACATGCTTAGAATAAAATCTTGGGGAAACTTTTATTTAATTTCCGGAAGATAATGCAATTAGAACTTGGTGGATCCTCATTTCATTACAGTGGCATTGTGGAGTTTGGTGATATCGCCTTGGATAATCATTTCCCGTTTTCTCCCAGTGGAATAACGCATCACGCAATGAAACGACGTTAATGCTCCCTTCATCCAACCCCACGCCTTATCCGGACTCCCCTCGCGGTCTTTCTGAATTTCATCGCTGCCCCGGATAATCTGAGAAGAATACAATATTTCACTACTCCTGCTGTACAAGGGCCGAACGCTCTTTGGCTGCAGATCCCACTGCGATTACACGCGTTTTCTTCGAGTGGCGCCAAAGAGCCGCGAGTAGAGCGCGCACCCGTGTCGAGAAGATAACGCCACAAAGAAAAACACGAGTATGACCTACAATGACTGGCCCGTGGCCCATGAATACTTTATAGTGCCATGGTCCACCTGGAGACAACGCAATCATGGCACGGACCTGGGATGAGAATTGGGGAGAAACTTAAATGTCCAGGCGTCCTAAATTGTGTTACGAGCGAGTGAGGCTACGTTAAAAAAAAATATCATAATAAGGTCTAAATCACACTAGAAAATAAGACTCCTTCATAAATTACAATTTATTATGGACGATTTAAGCCAATCAGCTTTATTGTCATACGTTTAGAGAACTATTTCGTAACATATACTGTATTATTAAAATTTACCCAGATATTACTGAATTACTTTTATGCCAACTCAAGCAAAGTTTATGACATTTTGACTCTGGACCTTTAAAAGTATTGTTAATTAAATAAATGTTATTAAATAAAGTTGTTAATCATAAAAGCCTTTTTTTTTTTTGCTTAGTTGTGTTTTCATTAATTTAGGGGGGCCAAGCACTATAAATAATAATACATTTACTAGATATAAAAAAATTTTTTGACTATGACATTAATTACAACAGGGTTATTAACCAGAAAGCCATATTATGCATTTGAGTTATCAGAAAATTTTATTGTTCATTAACATACATAAATTAACATCAATTTGATATTTAAAATATATGATTTAAAATTTAGTAAAATCTTAAAAAAGAAAGATGCCAGAAAAAGTTTATTATTTAGCACAAAGAACTGCAACAATTCATTTAATTTTATATCCTGCATGATTTTTAAGAAGGGAATGACATCTTACTTTAATATGGAACAAAATGTTTTCTTAGTAAACCAAAAGGTTGTATATTTAAAACATAATATATTTAATAACATGTACTTTTTGTAAAATGATTTGGTTAACTAGTGCAATATCATAACTCGAATCTTGACTGAACTCGTAGTGTTCCTTTTTCTCAAGATAGACCAAGATCTAGTCTATGATTACGGTAGCCGACATAAAATCATGACATAGTGCAGTTGTTCTTGGACAACTATGAAATCCGCTGATCACAGCACTCATACATCTAGGCCTATTAAAGCTATTTATTTGCCTCCCAAGAACATGAGACACACCTGAGGCGGAGGAGAGTGGTGCAGAGGAAGGTCAGACTCTCTTATGCACTTTCAGAATAGCTTACAGGATCCTGAGCCTCTCACAAGGGCGTGCATGATAGCCCAAGTGCATATGGACCCACTAATGCATTATGTATAAGCAGCAGTTCGAAGTGGGGAGGGTGAAACTCAAAGCAGCTTTAATTGAAGAGGCAGGGTGCACTGACCAGCTCCTTCATTCGCCCATATCATTTTTCACACTCACTAGATCCAAGGAGCCAGTCGGTCTAAACCTCGAGACGTCAACGTGTCCCTTGTCCTCTAACAGCTATCGAGGCTGCAGTGTGAATTTTTGGTTTGGCATTACTGAACTTGCAGTTAAGATTGAAATCAGATACTGATTGCCTACTGGTAGTGCTTGAAAGAGAACAATTTTAATACATGTTTTTGTACCAAATTGTGCCCAGCATAAAGTCAAATTAAGCTATTCTAACATGGATGAATTAAATAGATTTATACCATAGTACAGTTGAAAATCATATGTGATTAATTTGAAGAAATTTATTCATTTCCTTGTAAGTGTAATAATAATAATAATAATAATAATAATATAAACCTTTCCCCTTTTACTTTCCACTGATTTTCTTCCTAATATACAGTAATCTTGGACAATTCCCAGCTACCATCCAACGTTTACCTATCAAACAACTGCTACCAGCCAGGGCCAACACGTACTTCCTCCAAGGAATGCGCAGCTGCTGACTGCATCTTTTGATGCCTAGTGTGAGCACATACACATGATTGGCTAGTGTCAATGTGATTGACAGGAGAGAGGGAGTTTTCCATCTTGCTCACCCAGACATCATACCCAGTTTTTCTTTCTTAGACTCTTAGTAATGAATGGCTGTGCTGTTGATAATGAAACTCATAATCTTTGGATGATAAAAAACATTAAAATGGTGTATGCAAGGTGTTTAACATTTATATAAGGAGTCTCCAGTATCAGCACTTTGTTACAGTAGAAAGGTTTCTATAACATGAAAGTTCTTTGAGACAAAGAGATTTTTTACTTTCTGGTTTCTCTGTAACATAACGAGTTGCAAGTTTTTAATCTCTGACTTCTAGAAAAGAAACAAACAGAACCCGACACCAACTGTGACCTTGGCCCTGTTTTGATATATTATAAAATCTAATCGCTTCATCTGCTGGTTACAACGTTAATTCCATCTAAATCCTAGAAACATGCAACTACTTGTTCTTGAGATATCACACTAATGAGAAGCTTGGATCAACACACAGATATGATACAGTTGTTGTATGTCAACAGTCAGATCTACAAGTAGACATATGCAGACAACCTTAAAACATTTTAGATTTTGTTTTGCTTTTATAACACAAATGCTAATCGGAGCGAACGCGTTATGAGACCATTTCGCAATCCCCAATGGGACTATGAAAGGAAGTTAGATACAGTAAAATACATCAAAACATGGTGTTATTGGAAATTAGTCACTTCACACAGCACAAGCAAATCACACCACCCCACTGTTTAGTATTTTCCTAAAAGAGCATGTTTTATTACTTAATTAGATCACTTTATAATAGTTATAATTTAACATTCAAGAAAAAGAAGTCAAGACATGTTTTACTTTCCTTTTTTAAAGCCTGTTTTGCAAAAGCACTTTGCTAGTTAAACCCTAGTGTATAGTTAATACAAAATGTTGCGAGTTCACAATAACACAATTTCGGTCTTAGGTTATTAGAGTGTGTGCTCACTAGCTCATCTGTTAGCCTTGCATATGGATTATTAGGATTCAGAAAGGTTAAACCAACAGCTGGCTTCGACTTCACATTTAATACATTTCTCATGCTGCTTTAATGAATTTCACAAAGCTTTTATAGCTTATTTTCTTTATTAAATAATAATAAAAGTAAAGAACGATGAAGGGGGGGGCGTTCAGAAATGTAGAAGACGGATCTCATTAGGTAAAGCTGATATAGACGATATTGATATATTCCTATGAATCCTCGACACACAAGGTCCTGAATTATTGTACACACAATCCCACACACCCTTATGTGCCTTCATCTCTGGCCAGGTATTAATACAGCTAGGTTATTTAAAAATGGAAAAAAAAGTAATAAATATTCTAATAAGCAGTTCTCAAATGATTATGAATGTGGTCATAGGAGTGCCCAGTAAAGCCCAAAATCAACTTTGTCTAAGCTGCAGATTTAATTGACCATAGAGAGACTTTAGCAGTGTTATTAAAACAATCACAATGAAAATGTTATCAGTTTTTCCTTCTTTTTTTTATTTTCTAATAAAGCCTCTGGAGGATAGTAATGAGTTAGGGTTTATTCACTGACATTTTTAATAATAGGTGTTCATTAAATGCTTGTGTGTGGTTTATGAGCTGGACAGAAACACAGTATGCTGAGCAGGACAATTTTTAAACCTTTTGAAATATTGAAAATTAATTTTAATAAGCAACGAATAAAGCAGAATGGGCCATGCTGTTATTCGAAATGAATCAGTGGAGTTACTGCCTGATGGCATGTTACAGTTCTCTTATACCATAACAATTTGTCAAGTCAAACTATTTATTTATTTAAAATGTTAGTTTCTGTGTTATAATAGCTATAACCTGTTTGTTCACTTACCACTCATTCATCGTCTATATCGCTTTATCCTGTATTCAGGGTCGCAGGGGGCCTGGAGCCTACCCCATGAGGTTTAGGGCACGAGGTGGGGTACACCCTGTACAGGGTGCCAATACATCACAGGGCACACACACACACACACACACACACACAGTCATTCACACTACGGGCAATTTGGGAACGCCAATTAGCCTAATCTCCAGGTCTTTGGACTGTGGGAGAAAATCGGAGTAACCGGAGGAAACCCAGCAAGCATGGGGAGAACATACAAACTCAATGCACACAGGGATGGGAATCGAGCCTGGCCAGGAATCGAACCCCGGAGGTGCAAAGTGACAGTGCTAATCACTAAGCCACTATGCCGCCCTCTTTTTTAAAAAATTTCATAAGAAATGCACTGACAATAGAGAGTATGGGTTTCTTCCAGGTTTTCAAATTAGTGTGTGAGTAAAAATTTTGACTGGTTTTATGTTTAGGGTTAGGGGCTCATTGTAGAGCAATATGTAGTGACAGTAATACAGACGTCAGCTGAAGTGTGTGAGCATGTGTGTATATACAGACTTCAATAGCTGGCAGATGCCACTACAGACTGCTGTAAAACTATCATCAGTGCTGCTGTCTGAGATTTGTAACTTGTCACACTTTGATAGCCTGGCATCCATGCACATGTGTATTCATGGTTTCATGCACATGTGTGTATGAGCATGGAAAAAGAAAACAGGCTGGTGTATGTTGTATGATGCCTGTGGCTAATTCTGTGTACTTTGCCATATGTACATTTGTTTAGCATGCTTCTTGTTTATATGTTCTCATGGATGCATGTTCTAACACGTGTGCATACAAAAGCACATGGTTCATCATTCGGAAAAAGGCCTTGGGACATGTGTGTCTTCAAGGAAGATAAACCAGTGTAACTGAACTGTTTACTTCGTTCAGTGTTGTATTACTTCCACACTAATTATGATCATATTGTACCATGGTTTACATCAATAGTGGCATTGTACATGGTTCAAATTGTAATAAGTTTAGTGGATTTGTTTATTCTGGATATTTTTCCTAATTTTATAAGTACTCTTCATTCTTCTTAACAGTGTTCTCTATTTCTTCAGCCTGAAGTCTTTCTCTCTCTGTTTCTCTCTGTCCCCTGGGAGAAGTCCCATCTGCAGCTGGTTGATGGTGGTTAAGTGAAAAGTGCTGCCAATACAAATAGCAGCGCTTGATGTTTGTTTGCATGAACTGTTTTGAGAGGTAGCACCAGTTTTTCCCTCTTGCTCACTCTTTTTTTTTTTTAAAGGCGGAGTTGGTATGAGGTTGAGGGGCCATGACTAAGCTAGAGAACATAATGCTTACCCAAGCATTGATGTTTAATTATATTTGTTTTCTTACCATCTCTCTTTTTTTTCTAAAAAGTTTATTTATTTATTTATTTATTTATTTATTTTATTTTTTGGTTTCGGTTCATCTCAGGGTTTCAGCAGATCTTCTCTGCGGCAGTCTGGCTTCTGTGGTTAAGTTACATAGGGACACAGGGCTAAGTCTCATTTTCTGTGAGCATTAAAGAAACACAGGCCGTAGTAATGTCAAATTTACTTTTCCACTTGTATTCACTTCAAAGCCTCGCTCTGGGTACCACGCAGCATTAGTAAAGAGAAGTTGTCCTAATTGAGAAGCAAGGTTTTGCCTTTCCCTTTTGATTCTGCTTGTCGACTGTGGCGACTCCAGAGGAGGAGGAAAACGACAAGGCATGTAGGGGCGGGAGAGTTCGAGCTTGGGTTACATGTGCAAAAAAATAAAATAAAAATGCCAACGAATACTCATTTTCGCTCCATTATCGCAGGCACGTTTATGTTTCGGGTTCTCATCTCAGGGATTTGGGCAAAAGCGAAAGTGACCAATTGGTAGTCATCATCACTTATCTGCGGTTATTCTGCTGGTTTAGCAAAATTGACTTGACTGCTTTCATCTTCAGGTAAGTGCGCTGTGCTGGAGGTAACTAAGAACAGACAGGCCTGCACTGTGGAAGCCTGCCCGCATACCCTGCTGTCTAGCCGTGCCTCAGCGGGATAAAGCGGCATTTCCACTGGTGACAGTTCAATTGCAAGGGCCTCTGGACCTCATTTGCGGCCCAAGCTTTTCCCCTCCACGGTCGGCCTCCAAACGCAAGCCAGATGCCTCTAAAAATATTTCCTCCACACGTTTTGGTTTTCATCTGCCATTCCGTGGCTGTGTGGTATCATGCCTCGGGGCTTAAAGACGTTTTATATCCATGTTTTCAGATGGAAAAACAACAGTCCTACTCATGTCCTTTGCTGATGTGTCTGGGATTTACCTACTTTATCTTGACAGGATCATCTTCAAGCACTAAAAACACACTTCCCTCCCGGACACATATGTTACATGAGTTAATATGAGCTTACCACACCTTGCTTCTCAAAGTTACCAAGAAAGATAGCGAGACATAAAACGGTATGAAGTTTATTGCCAAAGCATTATATTGACACATTCAAAGGATCCTCCTAAATCTCACATGTCCCATCCAGCCTAAAGCAAAAAGTTCAACGGCTTTTGTTATAAAATGATCAAAGCAGAAGCTCTGTGAAAAAATAGAGAGAGAGAAAAAAGAAAAAGACAATGCCGTTTAATTCCAAACAGAGATTTGGCTTTGTTACACTATTGTGTAAGACACCAGGAATGTCACCCTGCGCTCTAAAATCGATGTCATGCATTTTTTGGAGTTAGCACACCACGGTTACAGGAGAACGCCATTCAAAGACAACCATTTCATCTCTTTTTCTCCTTCTAAACGCCTTGAGTTATGTAGCATACAATGAGTCCTGAGCGAGGTTATTTCCCTTATACAGGAAACTCTGTTTATCTACAGCAGATGTTGTATCTGCCAACATCAAACAGTGTTGTTAACTGTACAGAAGGTGAAATGAATATATCTTTGATTGGCAGATTCGCTGGTTATTGTAAAGTGGACCCGAACATCACTTTTACGTAGCTTTTGACCTTGGCTCAGATGGGCATACGTCATCCGATTTCAAACGCAGCAACAGCTTGCTGGGGTTAGTGCTAATTTTTGATTTGCAGACTGTCAAACTTACTTTGGAGATCAAGGAGCTTGGATCAGATCTCAAGGGTTTCCCTTTATTGATTTAGATGCAGCTCTTCTAACAAAATACGAGTTCCAGTAGTGGGTTACGTCCTTGAAATGCAATACACAACTTTTAAGATATTTGTTCCCCTTGCTGGTCTGTCTGATATATGGTTTTCAAGATCGCCAGTACGTTGGCTCCTGTTAGGCAGTCGGTGCATGGTGTCGCTTTATTTTCTTAAAAATGGAGTGAATGAAGTCCCTTCAGCAGGTTTATTATTATTTACCTTAAACATGATAAAATAAGCCCATGGAGATACAGTCAGAAATGGTTGTTAAACTGTGTTATGGTGTGTGCAAGGCTTTAAATTTAAAGTGTCAGTTATTGCAGCGCGACCATAAGGTGCTGAAAGTAAATATAGACCGAGCTTAACCAAACACAAACTTAAATTTAGCCTAAAATACAAAATGTACACTGCAGACATGTATTACAGCCTCATAAATCTTAGTCAGTAGGGAGAAACAGTAGCCTCTAGTGGTACCATGTTTTAATAATGAGACAGCACTAAAAAGCAAGTTCCATTTAGTAATCATTTTAGTGCAACACTGAAGCGCTATAATTACCAAATTTATGATTCCACATTTTTGCCCATGAATTATTTATTTACAATAGGAATTTCTGTTTTCTGCATTTTATAGCAGGAAATTCCTTTTTTTTTTTTTTTTTTTTACATCACTGTTATATACAATATAGCATTTATTGAAAAACTATCGATACACAGTTGCAGGTTCTCCTTAGGTTGAGCGTTATGCAGCTTGACTGCATATGGTTTGAAGCATGAGTTTTAAGATTATTAATAAAAATAAAATAAAACCAGAATGATGTGATACTTAACGTGTGAAGAGTGACTTCTAGCACATGGAATATTATTTTCCTTTAACAGAATGACCCGAACCAAAACCTGGTGTTTAATAAAAGTTTTATATACCACATTTCATATGACATTTATTCCAATCTTATTCGATTATTTATTAAATATGTACATATAATATATTGTTGTGAAACCTCTGTAAAACAAGTAAGCTCCTAGTATTATAAGGCAGCTACAAATTGTCGTTCAAAACACCTTGCTCATTCTTTAAGTTAAGCTATGCACTTTAGCATCCACTTTATAAGTCCTCGATGTTCTTCAGTTTTAGAACACAATGAGTGCTTTAATGTAACTTGCACTACTGTCAGGGATGCATTAACTGGCGAATCTTCTGACCAATCAGGATAAAGCATTTAACAGAACTGTGTATTATTACTGATTACACTCCATGAACTGCTCTGTCAGAGAATGAAACTTGTGTTCGAGGGTCCTTTGGATAATCCATTAAGAGCAATTTTAATACTTCAGTATATCAAGACATCTTGGACAATGCTATGCTTCTAACTTTGTGGCAACAGTTTGGGGAAGAGCCTTTTCTATTCCAACATGACTGAGCCTCAGTGCACAAAGCAAGGACTATAAAGACATGGTTTGATTTGATGAGAAGAACTCGACTGGCCCACACAGAGCTCTGACCTCAACCCCATCGAGCACCTTGGGATGAACTGGAACAGAGATTGCAAGCCAGCTGTCCAACATCAGTGTCTGACCTCAAAAATGCTCTACAGAATGAAAGGGCATGAATTCCCACAGAAACACTCCAAAATATTGCGCACAGCCTGCCAAGGACAGTGGAAGCTGTTATAGCTGCAAAAGAAGGACTGACTCCATATTGAACTAATACAATATGTATTTCGATTGAATGTCATTGCCGGTTTGGCCAAATACTTCTGGCCATATAGTGTAGTGTAGTCTTGTCACTGATTCATGAAATTATGGTATCGTTAGTATTGCGATATATATTTAAAATAAAGTGCCAGTATTATTAGTTATAAAATGTTTACATTAAACATGTGGAATTTAATCAGCCTGGCTTGATTTATTACTGGCATACAGCTTTTACAGTAGGTGGCATCTTCTCTGCATGTGAAAAAGATATTGTGCCTTCTTAGAATATTCTCAGTTCAGCCATAATATAAAAATAATGAAATTAAATAAATCAAAAGCATTCTTGATACAACATTTTGAACATAAAAAATAAAAATAAAAGTTATAATCTGGTCTATAAAGTGGATGGGATTAGAGATCACTCCATGAACCTTTCAACATATAATCCCCTCACAAGAAATTTCATCACAAGTCATAGTTTGACTTGAACGCCCTTGGCTCATTATACTACTGATATTATAATATTGTTACTATTGTTATTATTATTTTTTTATATAAAAAATAATAGCACTTTAGGTAACATTTTTAATCCACAAGAATAATGTTCAAATTGTCTTTTCTTTAATTTTCTATCCTTATATGGCAATGTGTGATTAAAAAAAGAGAGCAAGAAAGACCTAGTGAGTGAGCAAGAAAGAAAGAGAGACAGATAGAGCAATGGATCTCTTTCAGCAGATGGAAAGGTTGGAAAGGTAACCCCATAATTTGCTGAGGTTCGTGTCATTCTCCGCATGATTGGTGCTTTTTATGTGTGTTCTCTCCCACCACATGGTCATTTTTCAAATGCCTTTCTGACAAGCTCTGCTCACTGCCATGTCAGATCTATCTGAAAGAGTGTAGCTCTCAATTCCAAACATGGTTTTAACTTATTGTGTTGTTACATCTATCCATTTCTCAGAGTGACACTTTTATTACTTTACACTCAGTAATCTTGGTCGTCACATTCAAGGTTTATGTGAGAGGGATCAAGTGCAACTGTTTTCTAAAAACACAGAAAACTCAAACCAGGAGAACGCACCAGAGAAGGGTGCACCAGATGAGTAAACTGAGAATACTTCTCTCTAGCCCATCCTGTCCTTCGCTCACCTCATCACTCACTATAACACACCATGTAGTGCAGAGAAACACACGCACCAACTGATTCTTTCAGCGGCTCGAACACTCCTGCTCATTTAAAAACACCCTACCCACACAGAGGAGCATCTAAAAATTGCCTAATATCCAATAAGGAGGAATTTCTCCTATAAGCTGTGGCTCAGGATATAATGCTCCACCAATGTCTCACAGTCATCCAATCTTGTAGGAGGTGCTGCCTCCAGAGGGCCATACACGCTCAAGACATAGGCATCCAAAGGTCAAATTTCAATCCACTTTGATTCCATCTTGGACATGGGGGAAAATGAGCTCCTGCCACCAGCCAAAGCATATGATTTTCTTGTAGTGATGAGTGAATTTGCTCAAATCTCCAGGCAAGTGTAGTTGAAAGTAAAAAAGTGAATGGCTGTACCCTTTACACTTTTCCCTAAATATGTGCTATATTGATAAAGTTTAATGCTGGGAATGTGTGTAATGTTGCTTTCAACTTCACAAATTACATCAAAGAGTTTCCAAACTGTACATAATGCCAAATGCTGAAATGCATCTATTTTCTACTTTTTAAAGATAGTATTTAATTAGATTCAGTTACACAGGACATTTCTTTAGTCACTAAAATTTTTCAACAACATATTTAACCTACTGCATAAAACATACTAAACCGGGAGCTCCCATGACAATCAATCATTTATACCATTCTCGCTGGAGGGGTACTGTCAGCAAATAAAATAGGCAAATTTCTTTATTTATTTAGTACTGTTTTCTGCTTTGCCCATAGAACCTGATTGTATTGGGGGGGGGTATCAGTAATCAGTACTCGCTTGCATCCGTGATTAGATTCAAACACACACTTGGTACAATAGATAATGGGGTGACAATGGGTTACTCCATACTTCTGACCTTAAATAAAATCTCTGCTTATATTTTTATTTTACCTAGGAGAGCTTGTGAATCTCAGCAGCTCAGTCAGTTGCCATGATAGCTCAAGGACTGCAATTGTCACAAACAATTTGGCACTCAAACCTCAATCACTGACAACTTCAACAAAAATGACTTGATAATAAAACTGTAATGAATTTAATGGTTACACGAATTACTTTACAGTACACAGTTATAGAAGGAACTTATGTAATCACGCCATCTAATGTCAACCAAATTAGAATGCGTACCCCTTTTTATTCTGATTCCCCCAATGTCTCCTCCTCATACTGTATTATGCTAAGAAGTTTTTCCCTTTCCTTTTACCTCTGACTTGCTCATTAGAGATAACCTTAAATATGAATAAGATTTCTGCTAAACTACCTTGTTTTGATATCCTTTGTTAAATCTACTATTCAAATAAAACTAAATTCATTTGAAGAAACAAAACTCGTGACCAGGTTACATACAGTAGTATAGACATCTGCTTATACTTTCAAATGTAAGAAAACCTGTAAGTCATGTGAAGAGATATGAAAATTGGACACACCTATTAGTAATAAGGGGGGGGGGGGGGAATAACACTGAAGGGCAAATGGGGCTCATCACATCACACATAGAAGACTTTGAGTCCTGTATCTGGAAATGTGTGTGGTGTTAGAGTGTTGGAGCTGAAGGGGAAGGTCAGATAGCTCTGAGTGCCGATAACCCCTCAGTACAGCAGCAAGCACCAGTGACATTAAACAGATGGCCTCTGTGACCCTCTGTCCTTGGGAACAGGACATAGTTACACAGGAAGGAATAGGTTTTTTTTGTCTAGTGTAGTCACATGGGTTGATAAGAATGGAAATTATATGTAAAGGAACACTTGGAGGAATCACTGACATCAGCATGGATTACATGGAGAGTAGGAGTTCAGTATTGACTTTGTCCTGTTGGCTAGTTGCAAGGGGAAGACTATGAATGTAATAAAAAGAACTTAGTGATAGATAGATATAACATTAATTCTTATGTCTCTGTACTTGCATCATTGATTCATTTTCGAAAACAGCAGGCTGTTTTAGCTGTACGCCAAATCACATGTTTGGTATAATTTTTTATTTTTATAATAACAATCCTTTCACAGGGAAGGACATGACATGACACATTATACAAGGAAAGGTCTATTCAATATTCATAGAAGGAGTCTCCAGTGTAGAGTATTTTGTACTTTGTGATTTTTCTAAAATTTGATGTGATCATTTTGTAAACATTCAACAACATTACATTTTAAACATAATGAAATATGTTTAATAATATAAAAAATAATAATGTTTTAGTTTAAAAACCAAATGTAATACACGGCAAATCTCTATGGGGTATAAGAGGACCAATTTGCGATGTTCCTGATGGGCACCCCACCACCACACTCTGTTATATGGGGAAGGTAATGATAATTATAATTAACATATCAGCAGCATATTATAACATGTACATTGTCCAGTTAATCAACCTGTTCACCTATATGATGCTGATGAAATTAGGAAAATATTGAGGTCTACCCCTGCACACACACTTTAAACATTTGTTCAAATTGGGCAGCATAAATAGTGTACCTTGCCTCATTAACATGCCATGTGTGTGGTGAGAAGAGAGGAGGAGCAGCTTTCCCACTGGCAGCTTCACGTCACCAGCAGAAAGCTGCTGCAGACAGGGCCTGGTTGACCCCTGACCTGCTCTTCCTCCTGGGAGATAGACGGCCTCTGCTCTCCATCAGCGTGTTGTCCGGCCTGCACCCGGGGGGAGCTGCTGATGTGGGAACATGGTGTTTGAAATCTTGACACTCAGGAAAAGAAATCAAGCTGGTGGAGAAGCTGAGGGGGTGATTATTTTTTTAAGTGATGTCTCCTGGTCCCTCCCTGTTGTTTCTTTCATGCTCTCATTTTATCTGTACGCTTCTCTTCCTGCAGTCGTGTACTGTTTTTCCCCTCATCTTTCCTGTCCTCCAGTCCTCCTGTCTTGCCCCTCCCACGGTCAATAGTCTTAATTGGCCTCCTCCGTCAGTAATGCATTGATTGTGGTCACCAATAAGGGAGCTATTGACTGACACTTTGTTTAACACTGGCCTGTGCAGTGCATGATGCCCTTTAATGCAATCCCTACAGCAACCTCTAGCTGTTTCCCCGTCTCTTTAATGTCATAAATTATGATGGTCGATTAGAGAGATTTTCCCCCCTTCTAGTCATTTTTTAAAACTCTTGGAAGGAGTAACTCTGCTGAAGATGAGCCAAGAGGAATTGGATTAGTGTGTGTGACATTAGAGATATCCAAAAAAAAAATTTCACTGATTGTTTTTGCATCATCTTCTCTAGTAATGACAACATTTTATCAAATCTATACTTGGTATAAAAATCATTACTGTAAAAAAAAATGCATACACATTTTTATACTTGTGTGCAATATTTGCTGTATATTAGTAGAAATATTTAGCTTATCTTCCACTGATTACGATGATTTATGTTAAAACATATACAGCCCTATTTTAATATTTGTGCTCTGACTATTCTACATTTGAATGTATGTATAATCCTAATTGCACATCATTCAGTGATTGATACGACATTAGAGCATAATTAAACCTCAAAGTCCTCCTGAGTGTCTGTGCAGTGACTGAAGAAATGGCTCCAAGTACAGCTCTTCTCAAATTTAATTATCACCATTAAATATTCAATGATCAATAACGTCAGTGCACGGCGATCAATAGGTGCAGCAGCAGGAGAAGGACAGTGAGCATAAGTTAATATTTGCATTTCAAAGTATCTGGTGTCATAAAATCCATAGCTCTCTGCATGGCTGTATTTCACATGGCTCTGTTTCTGCTCCTTAAAGCTGACTGCTATTGATTCTGTATTGAGTATTTACGAGCTGGAAGCGGCTGTAGGTTTAAAGTGTCAAAATGTTTTTAGGAAGCCGATACACACTCTATTCCCCGTCTCACTTCAGCTCTCCATCAAACCAATACTCCCTTTTCGCCTCTGGGGCTCCGGAACATACAGTACTTCTACATCTCTAGATGTTTCCAGATGTCTTATTGCATCACTTCTTAGATCATTTTGAACTCTTAATGGTGTAATGATACAAGATAATGGTATGACTTGTACACCCTGTTACTGAATATAATATAATATAATGTAATATAATATAGTTACTGTAAACTGCTAATCACAGGGTAACATCAGGTTAAAAACAGGGAAAATTGGATCTCTAATCCATCTAATACTAAACATCTGGGGAAACTATTAAAGACTGAGGTGTGATGCAGCCAAGTTATGGTTCTCATCCCAAAAAATATTAGTTTAATAACAATACACGACAAAGTGTTATATTCCTCTTGTACCAGCGTAATTTGCAAAGGATTACAAATTGCAAGAAATATGAGCAACAAGTCCAGTAAAGTTGCATTTTGTGTTGGGGAATAGTCCAGGAAACAATGTTTAATTCCTGTTATCTCTAAATGTAGACGGTGCACCAGTTTTACATTTGCATCTGTCACCCCCTGACAAGGCGGTAGATGTGATAATACTTATTATAGATTATAGATTAATAATAATTTACAGAGCACAAAATCTAGAGATGCCCTCCATACATCTTAAACACCTCCTCACCAAACTGGTTACCACATTAGTGATTATATGTTCTTATATTAATTTTTTTTTTTATCATAGAAATTATCATTTATTAGAATGAGTACATTAATAAAACTGCTACTGACCAATCAAATTGGGAAAATCTGGTTTCCTTCAATGTGTTCCTTCATCATCTGTTTTTTGCTTCTTCCAATATTCCCAAATGCTTCTTGAAAAAAAAAAAACCCTGTCATCTCCTATCTCAATATTACACTCCCTGTATGTGTGCGTATGTATTATTTAAATAGACTCCACTCCACAGCTAAGGGAATACTGTTAGCCACTTCAAAGTGTGTGTAACCCCTCTTCTGGAGGCCGGATCTCTAAGGAGCCCTGTTTTGTTTACCCGCTTGGTTTCTAATGGGATGTTTTTGCCCTAGATCTCTCAAACCAACACACCTCCATTTGCTGTTTTTATGCTCCTTCAAACACCTGCTCAGGTCGAGTCAGTTCTTTGATCCTATAGAAGCTCTGCAGCTCAGATACACGCACGTCTTATTTGATCTCAGCATAACTGATCAATTTGCCCTTTTTGCTCACTTAATGTGAAGTAAACAGACCAACAACAAACACGCAGTGCATTCTGGCACATGGTCAGTTTCTCTGTATTGCCAGACACGGCTTATCTGAACTGAAACATCTACACTTGCAGAATATTTCTTTCAATAATATGTTGTCTCATCTAATAAATTTTGTGCAGAATGTTTAGGTAACACTTTCTATAAAGCCTGTATTCATAAAGCATAACATTACCCTGATATGGATTCCTTGTAAAATAATATGTTATCAAGCCCTACTAATATAAAGCAATTAATTCGATTTATGATCATATTATAAAAACAGATTTTACCATATTTTGTGCATCTAAAAAACCTCATAAAGCTCATAATTTAGATTCATTAAATGTACAGTACAGTGAAAAAATTTAAACCTTCTTTGTATTAAGTTTGATAATTACAGTTTATAGCTCATGAGCTCATGGAAATCAAGAATTTAGTGCAACAAGATATTAGAATATATTTTTTAAAAGTTTTAGAAAATCACTATTCTCTAGGTATAGTTCAGTACACACATGGGGAAGATTGCTGATTGACATTTGTCCAGAAGATGATTGGCCCCTTTTACAAGGAGGATAAGCCACAGAAGGTACAGTACTGGCTGAAGGGCTGGCTGTTCGTATTGAAGCATATTCGTGAGAAGTTGACTGGGAAAACAAGTGTGATACATTTAAGCATTTGGCAGATGTCCTTAAAAACCCATAATCCAGAGTGAGTTACATTTTTATCTCATTACACATCTGAGCAGTTGAGGGTTCAGAGCCTTGCTCAAGGGCCCAATAGTGGCAAATTGGTGATAATAGAGTTTGAACCTGTGACCTTCCAAACTGCAGTCCAATGCCTTAACCATTGAGCTACCTCGGTACCCACAGGGTATGAAAAGGTGCACAAGCAACAGAGATGACCGCATACTTAAGAAGATATACTTTACAAGGCATAGAGTGAGGCTGGAGTTAGTGCATCAAGAGCCACCATGCACAGGGAATGGGCCACAACTGTTGCATTCTTAGTATCAAGCTACTCCTAAACCAGAGACAACATCAGAAGTGTTTTATCTTGGCTCAGTGGTCCAAATTCCTCTTTTCAAATGGAAGTAAATTTGCATTCTTGCATTTGGTAATCATAGTCCAGATTCTGGAGGAAGAATGGCCTTTAACGTCTTAACAATGACAAAAAAATACTAGGAACATTCCAAAGGATTAAGATCAACCATTTCCAGAAAAAAAACAAAAAACAAAAAAAACAGCTAGAGCAATTATGGTTAGAACAAACCAACCAAAATGGGCAGGAAAAGATTACAAAATGAGAAAATCAACTAGCTTCCTGTTTGTTTAAGGTGAGGTAACCAGTATATGTAGTGCTCTCTCCTTTTCTGTTAAACTGGAATAAAGATCACAAATATATCACTTTACATTATCATGCATCAAGCATCATAAGATTTACTCATTAGTAATTAATTATGAACATAAGCTTTATAGAACATGTTACAGCAGTTTTATCCTTAATGTTTATTTATTTTGAGCCATTTTAAAAGCATGATGTATTGTTTTCCTCTTGTTATTAACACTGATGGTATACAGTGATGCAATGCTCATTTAACAGGCAATGATATTGATATGTGGGTAATCAATTGCATGATTTCATGCATGTATCTTTTATTGACTTTTATTTTATGTTTTCAACATCATAAGGCAGTGCATTGATTAGATATAAAAGTTAAAATATCTGTAATGGTACTTTCTTAAATTGTGTATAATGATCGATGGGTAAACACAATGTTTGGCTGAGCAATAAATTGAGACAATAATTATTGATCCTCAAAAAGTTAAAAAATGATTTTAAGTATATTTATTATATATTTATATGGATGCATGCACATTTTCCCCTTAATACAGTACATAACTATTTTATACTTTGTTTATTTACTAGACTAGGCATTTTTTCTCCTTTTCTTTGGATATAATTGTAATTATAACAGACACAGACACCTCATTGACTCATGCTCATAATGTGTGGTACTTACAATGAGGAATGAAAAATCCTTGATGGTCGAGACAAAGTGGACAAGTTAATCAATATTATATAAGTATGGGGTGTGACCAGGATGAAAAATAAATAAATAAACAAGTGTACTGGTTGTCTGTTTCCAGCTGTTTGTACATATGTATGTATGTATGGTGCTTTTATGCTGGTTTTTATTGTTTTTTGGATTTATGATTAATGTCACAGAAATAAAATAATAAAACCTACATTAAAAAAAAAATAGGTAAAGATAGAAAATAGAGGTTAAATGTGTATGTGTCCATGCACATACCTGTTCATCCTCTTACAAAACCTTGGATAAGCAAAAATATATTTATTATACCAAGTGTTACATGTAAACATAATTTTGTCTTGCAGAAATCTCTACCTGGTTTGTACATTAAAAAAAAAAAAAAAATCAACTCATCATTCCTAGGTGCATCTGTTTATGTAGCTCAGGACTCATCCATCATGATTGCTGTGCACATGCTGGGCAGTAAGTTTAGTTTCAATTGCTCCCAACAGTGCTTTTAAATCCATCTAAAATCAATAGCACTTTTAGCATCACATCACATAGAAGGGGAGCCATATTGATGTCCAGATGTCATTCTGAGGTGGACTGGAATCCTCAAGCTCTTCTCTCCTAGATCACTGAGTGTTTTAAGAAGACTATTCAGCCCTCTGTGTGTCCTTGGTGTTTATGGGGGTGTTTAGTCTGACGTGCACGGTTTACACAACAAGCTTTATTTTAAAGTGGGTTATTGATTCAATTCTCAAACAAAGCTCCTTAAATACATCTTAATGTGTTATCACTGTTAGCTCCTACATGAGCTTGGCCAGCACAAGGTGAAGGCAATTTATCAATCAAAAGAGGCAGAATTAAACATGATTCAATAAGGTAGTATCCCCATAGATCTGGAGAGAGAGAGAGAGAGAGAGAGAGAGAGAGAGAGAGAGAGAGAGCAGTGGACCTAATCTAAGATGAGCAGGTGATAAAGACATAAAGAGAAAGATGGATTAAAGGATATAGTCATATTGAATGATGACAGATAGCAGGGTGCAAAGCTCAAAGAAATCCCACCTTTAGTCCTGTGATTAATCATTCTCTCTCTGTCTTATGCTCACTCAGCTTTTCCACTGGTCTTGGATCTGAAATGTGCACTCCTACCTTCCCCTACAAAATGCAAACAACTTGTTACAATTTATCTATACATTATGGTAGATGCTGAAAGAATCCACTTCAATTGAGTTGTAACCAACAACTATTACACTGGGATACAGTTGTTCAGGTTCACTGAGAACAGCTTGCATAACCTTTATTATACTGTAAAAACAAAACGAAGGCTTTAATG
This sequence comes from Clariallabes teugelsi, assembly GCA_030014215.1. Classification (NCBI taxonomy): domain Eukaryota; kingdom Metazoa; phylum Chordata; class Actinopteri; order Siluriformes; family Clariidae; genus Clariallabes; species Clariallabes teugelsi. Next base: position 5,743,754 of record JAQMYG010000023.1, on the reverse strand, counting down.
ACATCCAAGATGAATTGTCTAATGAAGTGTTGACTTTTATTGTTGGTGTTTTCCTTTTTAAAGATTTAGCCCTTGGTTCATCTCTCCAGTGTACACTTATTATCTTGTAGATTGTGAACTATCCTAGCCAAGTCTCCCAGTGCAGATGTGTCAAAGGTGCATTGTATTCTTAAATCCAATAGCATTATGTTCAATGTTTACAGAAAAAGTTTGAAAAGAAGCTCTCTGCTTAAAAAAATTTACTTTGTTATGCAGTTTCTTTTTCTCTTAATAAATGGCAACAATGTAATTCTTTCAGGAATAACAGAAATACAGCATCAGCCAACAAACTGACAATAGAAATAGCTAAATACCTTAAATATTTCTATAAAACACAAAATATTAATGTTTCAGTGTGATATTTAATATGATAAAACTTTTCTTTTTTGAGCAGGTTTTCTGCATAAAAGGTTTCATGTATGCCGTTGTCGGCTTGTATGTGATAACCTACACAAAGAAACAAAAAATTATGGCACCAGAAAACCAAAACTGTGCTCTGTTTATTAACCTGAACTTTGGTTCAGTCATGGTTCCAATTGCAAGCTTCTAGGCATCTGTTCTAAAGCTGTATGCTTACTCTTAGAAAACAGTTTCTTAAAAGATCTTCAGTGGGTTTTGGTATAATTAAGGGTTCTTAGCTTCACAAAATAGCTTTGGGTTTGTGTTTCAACACTTTACTTGGTAGAGTCACAAGGCTGTATGTGGTAGCTAAGGATCATTAACCAACCAAAGAATTATTGAAGAACCCCTCTGTCTACCCACAGAAGCATATGGTCCTCATTGCTGGGTCAGACTAGTAGCATTGTTCATTGGTTCATTGATTCATTGGTATCATTTGTGCCATTAAAGCATGGCTGAATTATTTTATTAACTACTAAAAAAACTAACCAGCACAATTTCAATGAGCTGTAGGAACAACGCTAATCCAATTCTACCGTAGGTCATCTTACAGAGTTTTACAGTATTTTACTGTTGTTATATTGATGACTTTCCCATTCACATATTTGTAGTAAATAAACTGAAGCTACAGTACAACCCAAAAGATTCCCTGGTTGTTACTTGAATCTATCCTTGTTTTTAAACCTAAACCTAAAGTAGAAATACGTTCATAAATGACAACCTAGGAAACTTTTTAACTGTGATCTTCAGTCTCATTCTTCCTCTGTAGTCCTACAGCCCTGGAGTACCATTTCAGGGTTGGGTGGTAGTTAAAGACCCATAATCCAGCTGTGAATGGGTACCAAGAGGTTTGGGCAGGACCTAACGCCTGACTAGATAGAGAGAAAGCTCAATCTCGCTCCTTCTTTCTCTGCTCCATTGAGTGTGCTGCTTCTGTCATTATTTATTTAGCCGTTAAGTGTTTAAAGTGGAGGACTCCACAGGGACCAAGTGATGCTGATGAAAATATTCAGACTAGAAAACACACCGGCATAACCGAGAAAGACAGAAAAGATCAGACTACTCAGTATTTGTTTTCTCCAACTGAATGCTTTTATAAGGACAGCTAAAGCTATGATTCTGAGCCTCAAGAGTGCCTTCTGGATCATAAAGCAAATATGAGGGATGATGCTATTATGGGATGAGGCGGCTATGGAAAGTGAATAGGGGTTAAGAGGGTATCATATTTGTTATTTATTGGTGTAATGCGAGACCCACATGAATAAGTCATAAGTGACTGGGGGTCCCTAAAGCGATGAGGAGTGAAGGGAGGAGGATAGGGATGCTGATTCCAAGTGATTGGCCTTTCAGATGACACCACTGTCAGAGGCCCAGGTCAAAGGTTATCCCTGGAACCATGGAGTGAACCTTCTGCTTTGTGCTAAGTGAGGCCTTAGTGATAGGTATTGTCAAATTGTAGCTTTTTTTTTTTGCTAATTAACCTGTTTTGCCATGGTATAGATTTAGTGTCTGGATCCATTTTAACTGTATTGCAAATGTGGCTATATCTACAGCAGCAAGTAGATAGTTTCTTGGGTATCTTTTGCATGAATATAGCATGCTTTATATGACCTTGGTTACAACATTGAACTGTACCTGTTTTTGCACAGATGCTGAACAACATGGGGACTAATACCTGGAGTTCGACAACCTCAAGGCTCTTGCTCAAGGACATTGTGACAGTGACACAGAACCTTTCCTCAGCATATTTAAGGAAATGAACAACGAACAGATTTTTGCCTTTTACACAAATGAAATCTGGTAATCTGGCTGGGAATGCTGGAAATGTTTTAACTTTTAGAATTTGCATAAAGTGTAAAAGATAAATGGTATTGTCCAGGCCACAGCACCAGCTAGTCTGATGTGTCCTTTGTGTATTAATGGTCATCTATAAAATGCTTATCAAGAAACAAAAGTTAATTGCCTTAAAATATTTGTGACCTTGTTAATAAGGGCCACCATGTCGCAGACTCCCAGTATTAAAATAAATAAATAAATTAATTAATAAACTTAAATTTGCATTGATAGAAAGTTTTTGAGTTTTTTTTTTGCTATAACACTAGAACTAATGGTTGGCCAGTATAAACATTGCATTTGCACTTATACCATATTTGACAAGAGGTTTTACTGGGTTTCCGCATTTACATATAGAATTTGTAATTTTGTAATACAAGTTTTGGCCTGACCTATTATTTTACAATAAACAGAAAGGATACATAAAGAAATTTACACATTTTCTTTACCATTTCTATACCTTGACTGAAATTTCTTTATAGCACAAAGCCCAACATTTCCTTTGCTATAACAATTTAGTCTGGAAGGATAGAAGTAGATTCATGAAATGTTCCTACAGCAAGCCTTGCACTGCAGACTTCCCATCCTCCAGCGTCCGAATATCCCTCTGAATCCCCAATCTCACCTCATCTTTCTCTACACTTGCTCTATTTACTTTTCTTTTCCTTCATCCCTAACGCATTCTCTTGCTCCCTGGTTTAGCAAGCATAAATATAAAGTGCCTAAGACCAAGTGTCCCATCAGGGAACAGCCTCATGAAGCACATCAAAAAATGTAGACACGATCCTGTATTGATCAAAGGGCCTGAGTTTTGAAGTTGTCTGAGCTTTGTGAGCAGCCTGTGTCCGGCGAGAACTGCCTGTACCTCTCCCGCTTAACAATAAATATATATTTATATATATATTTTTGGAGGGGAAAAAAAAGTCAAACCTATTGAGATCAAGAACCCAATGTTTAATGAACGACATGTGCTGGAACACATAGTCCACAAGATTTCATAGTGCGCGGTGAAGAGGTGGGCTAGTTTTAATTCTATTCTATATATTGATAGACATTCGTTTAATGTAACTCTATATTAAAGCTTATAAATAAAACTATTTTATTCCGTCTCTTTTGCTGTTTGATAAAATAGTCTTAGTCATTTAGATAGACTCGTGTCATATATTCTCACTTGTACTAAATATTATAAATGCATGCAGTTTATTGCTACATAACTGATGATAATCTTCCTCCAAATTCTGCATCCGTCTCATAAAAGTCAGATTTGCTCAATACTGTAGCTCCGGCTCTGTAGCAAAGACAGAAAATAAATGCAGCACTGTGGACAGGTTATTTAGATTAAACCATGCTAAATGGAATTTTTACACATTACAGTACAGCTTGCCCTCTTATGAATTGCCTATTCTCCAGTGCTGTATGTGGTGCTAAATGATGCCTGTCACAGCTTGCTAAGATTAACCTGGTAATGATTATTAATGGGAGTAATAAAGAGCGGATTACTTAGTGGAAAGTTATGAAAAAATAAATATCTGTAGTCTCAGTTCGTATTTTGTTTATATGTATTTTTTCTCCCATTTACTCCACGTCCTTCCCAACTTCACAACTTACTTTGCTTTTTTCCTCTTAATATATTTTCTTTTTAATATATTTTTTACATAATGAAGCAGTGAGGAGCAGCATTAGTTTAATATACTAGCATCCAATCCAAGCTGCATTGCGACTTTATGTCTATATATGACCTTGTATACTCCGATTTCTTCATGAAATTTTCTATTGACAAAATATGCATCACATATAACCAGCATCCTTACATCCAAGATTAATTTATTTCATCTGCACCTGAAAAATCAACCACTAACTTACTTCAACTTCAATTTCTTCAACCATGTTCATAGACCTAACCTGCTAACAGACTGCATGCTACATTGATCATGATCCTGACCATTGATCCTGAGCATAACCCCACAGTGTAATTCCCAAAACATCAGTTTCACACACCCTCCACACACACTTATATATATACACACCCTAATCCGTTACCTCAAGCTCATCTTTAATGCATCTCTGAGCCTCATCCTGTGCCTCGAGACACACTCAGTAAGCTTCTGATACCCCTCTCCCCAGGCTGTGTGTGTGTGTGTGTGTGTATGCGTGTAGCCATGTGTGTATCGATCCCCCCCTCCTTCTCCATAATGAAGTGCTCAGCACAGCTTCATTATGGAGCCAGGCTGCCATTGGCTGGAGGTAATATGAAATTAGGCAGTGTGCAGGCAGCCTGTCAGTATCGATTTCCCTACCCACATTACTTGTTACAAAAGAATAGAGCTGTCTGTGCCATAATTGAACAAGTTAACTCCTTGTCTCATAAAATGGAAGTCTGTATCGATTCTGAGCGGCCTGGTTTTCATGCACAGAAAAAGAAACTTGTAAAGTTGCACAGACTTGAATAAGATTTTTTTTGTTGTTGTTGCTGCTGTTATTTCCTTCTTTCCATTTCTCTCAACAACAGCTAGCATAGTATCTTGCTGACTTATGGGAAAAGATAACGAGTTTATGTTCCAGCTTGAATACAGCAACTCTATTTTATTATTTTCTTCCTGCTTTTTCCTATACTGCTCTTTCCCATAGTGAATATTGGGTGCATGTCTTACATTATCAAGAAATATGTTTCTCTAAAAATGTCTAATTTTACCAAGGCAGTGCTTGTATAGTGTGTGTGTGGGAGGATTATTGTATATATAAATTATACCGTAAAACAGAATGTTTGCATCTGATTGGGTCTATAGCGTAATTACTTTTATATTGCATATACAGTGGAACCTCGGATTACGAGTAACGCGGTTTGCGCGTGTTCCGCAAGATGAGCAAAGATTTTAAATAAATTTTGACTTGAAAAACGAGCGTTGTCTTGGTTTACGAGCACCGAGTATCATGTATCACGCATGCGCTTCTT
>JAQMYG010000023.1:5703350-5715627 GCA_030014215.1 Clariallabes teugelsi | reverse complement strand
TGACCGAGGTTATATAAGCCAAAATTTGGCGTGTTTGATACACACATGCTTCACAACTGGCAACATGACAAGATGTTTCCCATAGCGTTTTCACGCAGCATCGAGAGTAGCCTTTGAAAGGGAACAATGTTTTCCATAACAAGCTTATATTTATAAAGGTTTGTCAAGTTTTGTGCTTTCAGTATGGCCACGTTTAACTGGGAGGACTATTTACTATACAGAATGAATGGTAGCAAGTAGCTAAATAAGCTACTGAAGTAATTCTCAATGATAACGATGCTCCCTGCTATTAATGTAAAATCTTGTTGCTATCAGTTTCTACTAGACTCGCACATTCATGTCAACATCATCAACTTTAATTGTGTTTAAAATACTTTATAATACTATTTCTACAATATATTATGATATATAATATAATACAGAATAGAATATTTGATATATATTATATGATTTTCTTTGCATGGACTTAATACTTGAACTTGAGCATTGTTAGGCAATTACTTGTACTTTTAACCATGTATTGAGTTTGTGTAATTCTGCTATTTCTGCCAAAAACCCAGATAAAATCATCATGGTCTGATTTAATAGGCCCACATATTTGGACACAGTCGAACACTGAAATTGCCACATGTTGCTTTCTAAACACACACACTCCCAACCTACACCTAAAAGCAAGATGGCCGCCACACGTCTCCGCTGGTCTTTTACATCAATCATCAGAAATTAACACAGTGTCCCTGTGATGAAATACTAGTAGTAAATATTAGATCCAGTACACCAACAGTGTCCACTGCTGACTAAGCAAACTAGCACTGTTTCTTAAATCACATCCTATTACATTATTAATTTTCATATGACAGGTCATTTTTTACTTTAAAAAACCTCCCACATAGTCCAGTCTTGAAACCCACAGAAATGTGTGTTTTGTGTACAGTCTGAATTAGTAAATACTTTCGAATGTAAGTCATAATTGACCACAGTCGTGCCAACAGAAGTAAATTTTAATGAGAGCTTTTTCTATATGAGAAAACATGTTTTTTTTTTTTTAACACTTCGAACTTTGAAAGTTGATTGACAGGCATGTTTTGGGTCATACCTGACATCTAGTGGAGGTCTGTTTTAATCCTCCAACTGTACATAACCTCTGCAGGTGAGTGTGAGAAAAGTACCTCATGTTTTGCTGCTGTTTCTGCATGCTCATGGAGAATCATGTTTCAAGTATAAACTGGACTTAAACTTAAACCAAGATTGACCTATGTAACCAATAATAAATAATTTGCCTTTATAAATGTTGAAGAACAAAAATTAGTTTATTATTATTTTTTATTTTTTATTTTATTTTAATACATTTTCCACAAAGTTACCAAAAAAAAAAAAAAATGTAAACATATATATGTACATATATTGTAAGTACTTGAAGGTAATTGAAGGTAACTATGAAGGCACTTGACAGTCTCCTATCATTATGGGGACCTTTGGTCCTCGCCAAGGTTTAAACAAACACACATTCCTCCAGTGATACGATGTCTTGTGGTGAATTTAGATTGTGTGTGTGTGTGTGTTAATTTGTCTTATAGCTCATAACTTCCAACTTTAACCTGTGCCCTCGAATATGCCAAAGAGCTAGTTTAGTTTCAAATCAAGCTAAGGCAGATGGCTACACAACCATGCACACACACACATATACACAGACACACACACACACACACAGCTCAGCATGTAGAGCTCAACTGCTCAGCACAAACTAAATTAAAGCACCTGGTAGGCAGCAGTCGTTATCTTTCATTTCCCTGTGTTTGTGTGTGTGTATATGTGTGTGCATGTCAGCTGACAAAACTGCACACTTTATGAAAACACCTAGGGTGTTAGTGCCCTGAAAGGCTCCTTTGTTTTTGCATTCCTGTGTTGTGTGTGAACACCTCTTCGCTTTCCTGACCTTGTAATTGCTGAAGCAACTCAGGGTTTCACTTTTTCCCCCCCTTTTAGAGCAGCCTGCTGGGCTTAGCCTGTCTGTCTCAACTTAGCCTCAAACGTTACCTTTACCCAAGACACACACATGCAAAATGTTTTATGAGTTTTTACGACTGTGAGAAAACAAGTCAGCATAAATAAATCTAGAATCAGATTTTGTTTTATTTTGTTTTCTGACCACTTGAAGTGATGTGTTAAAAAGGTGTGTGAGTGCACGTGCGGTTAGACACGTTCACATGGACAGGAATGAAAGATCATCACCAGTTACCAGATGCGTTAATTGGTGTTATTGGAGTGTTTGGTGTGAAATGAGGAATCATTAGCTAGTTCATTGTGCTAGTTTAAAGATATTATGTTAGCTGTGTTAAAGTGCCACTCTGACAAAAAAAAACAATAAATAAATAAATAAATAAATAAATAAAAATTTTAGGCACGTTCAAGTCAAACTGGGACTTTTGATTTGTTAGAATAACAGAACACAATGTTATGCACATAAAGACTCCCTTTATGCCTCTACATAATCCTCACTCACCTTCAATACCACTTTGTCCTGTACAGGGTCGCGGGGGCCTGGAGCCTATCCCAGGAGGCTTAGGGCACGAGGCAGGGTACACCCTGGACAGGGTGCCAATCCATTGCAGGACACACACACATTCACACACTATGGGCAATTTGGGAATGCCAATTAGCCTAACCTGCATATCTTTGGACTGTGGGAGAAAACTGGAGTACCACCAAGCACGGGGAGAACATGCAAACTCCATGCACACAGAGACAGGAATCAAGCCTGGCCGGGAATCGGACCCGGACCCTGGAGGTGCAAGGCGAGGTGCTAACCACTACACCACCGTGCCACCCTCTACATAATCATCTGTTACACTAATGCACTTACTGTATCCCAGTGTTTCACTGGTGCTTGGATTCCATCAAGGTAGAAAGTTTTCTCAGTTCTCCAGGACTGTGATCGGACTGGCTTCATCATATCCGAAACGGTGGCCTCCCAGGAACTCCTTTAATGGCCCAAATATGTAGAAATGGCTTGGAGTGAGGTCAGGATGGGCAAAAACTTCTGGTCGAGTTCCTGTAATGTGCAGGTGTTGTTGGTGAATGATTGTGTGTACAGTTCCCGCAGACAGATGCGTCTCTTTTGCAAATTGGAGACAAGTTATCTGGAGATTTTCAAGGATCGGGTGTTCCACTTGCTGAATATTCACAGGAATGAAAGTAGTGTCAGGTCAGGTCCTTTTTAAAAAAAAATAATGCATCATTTACGTATTTAATTATAATATTCTCTTTCTCTCTTGCTCTCTCTCTCTCTCTCTCTCTCTCTAATATTTATATATAATTATTTAAATTCTAATGCAAGCTTTATATGGATTTCACAGACTTGATACGCATGCAAACATACAAATAAAGGAACAAGGTTCAAATACTATTGTTTACAAAAGAGCTTCTGGAGAACTGAACGCACTGATGCAGACACACATTTCTTCACGATGCTCTGTGTGGCCTTGTCTCTCCTCTGTCCTAATTTCTTTGTGTGTGCATGGACAGGCTTATGCCCCCTCTCTGTGTGTTTGCATTGGCCATTACAATCCCCACTTTCCTAAGTCCCTGAGCAGCCACACTCCAGCGCAGCTTTACTTTAATTTGATCAGTGAGGTCCTGCTTTCATCACTACGGAGGTCTAATGCCCCTAACCGCATTATCCTGACCCCTATCCTCGACTCTTTCTTTCTTACACGCGCACACGCGCGCACGCACACCCACACAATTCCCTCATCCCATTCCTATGCCCTTGTCAACCTCTTACTCAAGTGGCTTCGGCGAGCCACTGGCACTGGAGCGTGACAATGGCAAAGGCTTCTGGGAAACAAATACCTCAGTGACCAGAGAGCTTGTGTTTTACAAGCTAATGCACCTGCCATGAAATCACTGCTTTTATGTGATCAAGGCAAACCATCCATATTCATTCTTCACCTTATATTATACACCATCATATTACTGTACATGAGGCATCCTTGTCACTTTTATCATGTTGTCCTTGGGATGTCATTTAATTATTTATAATTACTTTTTTTTTTTTTTTATCATCACTAATTTTCTGAAGCTTTATTAGCAATGTGTGTACATCACCTATAACATTACAAATGTTAAATTACTTTTGGGCATTTTATTATATGTAATGAACACATTTCACTTTGCTTTACATATCATAACATTTTAAGTGATTATAAAGAGATTAAAAAAAGTTTCACATGTCATATGTTAATCAATGAAATAATGTAAATTTGATTTGGAATTACAGCAATACATTTTTTAGGACTTGCTGTGTATGGAAATTCTCTGGTTGATTTGAAACAAGCCACTTCCAAAAATATTTTGAAATAATGTATTGATTATTTAATTAATTAAATAAAGAGCAATTGCCAATATAGTAAGAACAGATACATTTATCTTCTTTCTCTTCTATACCACTTATCCTATACAAGGTCGTGGGGAGCCTGGAGCCTATCCCCGGGAACTTTGGGCACACGCAGAGGTACACCCTGGACAGGGTACCAATCCATCGCAGGGCACACAAACACATACTCATTCACACACTACGGACAATTTATGAACATCAATTAGCCTAATCTGCCTGTCTTTGGACTGTGGGAGGAAACCAACCAAACACAGGGAGAACATGCAAACTCCACACAGACCTGAGGCAGGAATTGAACAATCGACATTGTGAGGCCACAGTTACGCCATTATTCCATCATTTCAGCCTAGATACATTTATTATCTATTAAATAATTGTAATCATTTTCAAATAAATTTGACCTCAACAATCCCAATTTTCTAGCATTTTTACTTTCAAAAATAACAAGACTATTTGAAATCAGAAATAAAAATAAATAAATAAATAAAATCCAGAAATACACTTAAACTTATGTTTGGATCATCAGATTTAATTCCATTCAAGCTGTTTCCATTTGCTAAAACACAGCAACTCAAAATTAACCAATTAACATTGTTTTCTAGCTAACTGCCTGATTTAGTCATTAGTTTTATTCACACTTATACTGTATATGTTTGTATGAAATGAGGTATAAAGTAAACTGAGGTTTCTATGGAAATCTTGAATTAGCTTAACATTTTTTTAACAGTTATCTCACTTCATGAGCAGTTTAAGTACAACAAGGCTTACACAATACTGCAATTACTCTTATCATGTTTACTGCTATATACAACTTATTGTTTTTTTTAAATTACAAATTAGTTTGGATATTATTTTTTTCCAAAACTAACAACAATAATGGCTATATAACAACCGTGTGCGTGTGTGTGTGTGTGTGTGTGTGCGCGCGCATGTGTGAGAGTTCGTGTAGGGTTACAATGGGCCTAGTCTCTCCTCATCGAAGGCCCAATCCAGCCACTGTGTGTGTGTGTTTGTGTGTGTGTGTGTGTGTGTGTGTGTTACCTTTGATGGGTGAGATTAAAGAAAAATCCCTTGGTGCATTTCAAACACAACCGAACAATGATAGCAGTCGTGGCCCAGCTAATGAGACACACACACACACACACACACACACACACTTTCTTTCTCTCTCTCTCTCACTCTCACTCACTCACTCACTCTCACACACACGCGAACACACACCATATTTCAGACCGACTTTCTCATACTCGCTCTTCTTTTATTTGTGTTCTTCCTGAGAGTGAGCAGTGTCACAGACAAAAGAGGCGAGCTTGACATTATTAGTGTGATGGAGTGTGAATGTCTTGTGCAGCATGTTAATTAAGATCTTTACATCTGTGTGTGTGTGTGTGTGTGTGTTCAGGAGGGTATAATATTACAGGGCTTGTTGACTCTGCAGATTTGGAGGATGCACTCTGCTTTGTGTGCTGATAACTTAATTAAATATGCAAATCTGCTTTCTTTACATCTCACGCTTGACGTACCTTAAAGTCAGCTCTTCTCAAATCCCTCGAAGCACACGCATATGTACGTACACACACACACGCACACGCACGCACACACACACACACACACACACACACATTTATCACATTGCTATATTAACAGTTTAGTGTTAGAATTTGATGTGCATGAGGTATGTTTTAGGAAATAAGAAACAAATACATACTGTAAATAATGTACGAACAAACGATGGAATTTTGCAATGCTATTGAGCTAAAATTCCCGGGAACCCATTCCATAAAAAAAGAACTTAATGCTATAAGTACAGTAGCACCTAGCTTGGATGATAGGCATAAATCACAAATTAATTAATGAATTAATAGTTTCCCGCGATTCTCAATCACTTCTGAGTTACTTACTTATGGTCTTACAGTACTGAGACCATATCACAAAATCCATACATTTATCCAATGTATATCCAATATATAATACATTTGCATGTGCACTTAAGTTACCTATATAGCCAGAGATCAAAATAAAGTGGTACCTCGGCATACAAACACCCTGCCATAAGACTCTTCGAATTAAGAACTGAAGTAATTTGCCTTGCATGCAAAGCATTGTTGGCATACGAATGAACAAAACTGAGGTGAACCAAGTTGAACTGATGGCCGGCTAAGTTGCGCATGTTTGCGGAAGCCATTTAAAATTTGTTCGCATCAGTAGATAACTATGCAAAGCGAGTTTATATATATATTTTCATGGGTGTTTTTTTTTCTCGCATTTTCTGCAAGATTTTGTGAAGACAGAGCACCATGGGTTCCAAGAATGTTAGCAAGGATGGCAATAAGAAGAGCCACCTTCAGTTTTATTTTTAAAGCAGTGGTGCCGAGAGGAATCATAAATCAAGGTTAAGTGAGGTTTAATGTCTATTTATTTCACATTCTATTTAATTTACATGCCTTTTCTAAATGTTTTGATTGTTTTTATATGCAATATATAAAACAATATTATGGGTTATAATGTTAGAAATTGGTGATATTGGTAACATGTTTGGGTGGCTGTAACAGATTATCTGCATTTACATTATTTCCTATAAGAAAATGCATTTCATAATACAAAATTGTATACATGTAATTTGAACCTCATAATACGACATTTCATAACCTGATATTTCATAATACGAACCTCCCCACCCAGAGCGCATAGCCATTTCTGGTCTCCCCTAGGCATGGGTGGCTGGGGCATCACTGGGTTCCAAATACCAACAGAGCAAATGCTGTGAGTTAAATTCAAATTACAGTACATTGCATACTTTATGAATGATGATAATTCTGGACTTTTAACATCAACCCCATTACCTTCCTCCTTATTATTCACAAATTAATCCTGAAAGTTTTTATGATAACGTATGAGCTTTGACATAATTCAAACAAGGTTCTTACCAGATTAAAGATTTTTAAATGAATTGATGGATCCTGGGATGTGAAGGACCTATAAAATGTAAAAATTTTCCTTCAAATTTAATGGAAATAGTTACGAGTTTGTGAATCAGTGGTCTGGACTTCCATCCTACAGTCTGAAATCTCAATTTGTTTTCCATACAGTACCATTGCCACTAGCAAAAAGTATGGTGCCCTTTGAGAACTTTCCATTTCCACTTTCCACTTATGAGGGAAAAAACTGAACCTGATCTGACGAGATAAACATGGATGATTTGGTTTAATATTTCTACATTTTTCTGAATAAAGTTGCTATTTGGTTTATATCCGAGCCTTCACCTTCGCAATCTTTCCATGCAGATTGAGTGTATTTTTGTCCTGCTGTCGTATCTCCAAAGCCCTTGCAGCAGTAGTGATGTTTGTGGGTTTAGTAGTAAAAGAGGGACATGGACAGCGTCTGATAAAGCTGTCCTCAGGATTTGATATCTGGTAATCCGTTGTTGAATAAGCACTGAAGGATGGCTTAGGGCTAGATCAGGGTTGTGTCACTTATGAAGACCCCTCACATGCTCTTTTTTTTGCTCTCATCCCCTCTTCGGGATGTGCCCGGGGTCCAGGAGCAGATTTCAGCCTCCTGGTTTGTCATCTCTCACAATGGGGAGTGCTAAGCACTGGCACAAAGGGGCCACTTCTTCGCCATCTGATTTCATTCAGCTCAATAAGATGAAGGAGGATAAGAACATGGATAAGAGTGTTTGAGCGGATGGTGAGTGTGTGAGCTCCTAAAAACATGTGCGGTGAGCGTGTATATAAGTTTAGATGTGTTAATTTGACGTAGTGTGTGTATGGATCTGTCTGTAGGGTGTACTGTGATAAAAATTGTTTCAGGTGTGTGCGTATATGTGTTTGTGCATGGGGGTGTTTTTTGGGCAAGGCTGTAATCCTTCTTCTTCTCCTCTTTGAAGCAGAGCAGATGTGGATTTGCATATGTGGGGGTCCCAGGCTCCGCCGGAGATTAGGCACTGGTTTTGTGAGATCGGGCCTGGAAGGTGCATATTTAATAACTGCCTGAAGCGACGGAGAGCAGAGGGACAAAAGGCAAGGAGGAGGTGCAACCTCTACACACCCGAACAGGGCCGAGAACAGATTGCGCCAGCCTTTGAGTGGTGTTCCGACAAGGGTTTAAGGGTTTACATACAGCCCTGGGAGAGAGATGGAGAGAGAGAGAGAGAGTTAATAAAGGGATTTATCACTTGTTCCTCTCATCTGGACGTTTGTTTGCTGTCTTGTCCTTGGATGCCATTCATTGTATTTTTTCTCCTATACTTTTTTTTTTTTGTTTGGATATGGTGTATGGAGATGACAACTACTAACATGCTTCATGGGAAATCTGGAACCAGAAGAACCACAGTAAAAGCAAAATATTCATCCAAAAAAAAACAAAAAAAAAACAATATAATTTGCAAATTGGGGATAAATTAAATTAAATTACGGATAGGGTTTCATAGTGTGTCTTTACATCACACACATGCCATATGCACTTACAGTACCTTAGTTTGTTGAAATGTATTAGATCAAATTTAGATTATTTGCTTATATTACAATCTCTGCTGTCATTTTGGCATGAACAATCCTGACCTACCTGCTTGTCCAGCTTATCCAGCATTGGGCGGCTTGATTTTATTACCCTATTGGTCCCTATTAACAGTATTTGGAGTTTAAATTTTTGACCACTAGGTGCAATATTAGCTCTCTTGAGCAACCAGAACAGTGCATCTATTCAATCAGAGCTGCATTAAAAAAAAAATTCAAAAGAGATTTTTTTTTTCCTTTGTTATTTTGTGTTTTTCTGGATCCATCCTTGTGTTTTCGTAGCAGCTAGATTTCTTGTTCTTCCTCTAGTGGCTCTCTCTCTAACCCTCTCTCTAACTCACTCTTCTTTACTCTCGCTGGAATATTGAGTTCGTACTTACTTTCAGGTTCGAATGAGCGTGTCAGCTCACATCATTTTGATCCATTCCATCTGTGAGGAAGAAGAAACAGAGTGAAAATAAGAAAGAAAGTGTGAGTGATAGAGGAATGCAAGGATGTACCATCCCTGAGGTACCACTGCTTCCTTAAAAACAGCAGGATTCAAACATATGTTTAAATGTGTTTCGATTTTGGCTAGTTGCACAGAACTCAACACACTGGTTGCTTATATTTGAAAATATATTTGTTTTTGTGATTCATTCATTAATTTTCTATACTGCTTATCCTGTACTGGGTCACTTGAGACTATATTATTTCATGAGACTTTGGGCATGAGGCAGAGTACACCAGTCAAACAAACACAGTGCGGGGAATTTGGGAAAGACAATTAGCCTAGACTGCATATCTTTGGACTGTAGGAGGAAACCGGAGTAACTGGAGGAAACCTACCAAGCATGGGGAGAACATTAAAAGTCGACACATACAGACTCAAATATTTGACCCTGGAGGGGTGAGGCCGCAGTGCTAACCACTACGCCATTGTGTCTGTCTGTGTATTTTTTTATTTATCCATCTATCCAGGTACTGTACATACACCTTTGCTTGCACTGGTTTGGGTCCCTATTATCTTCTGAACTGCCTTAATTCATAGATTCAACAAGGTATTGGATGCATTTTGGTCTATATTTTAACATCACACAGTTGCTTCATCAGCTGCTCATCCATGGTCCAAATCTCTGGTTCCACCACATCATCCAACACAAAGGTTCTCTATTGGATTGAGATCTGGTGACTCTGGAGGCTAACTTCATACAGTGAACTGACTATCATATTCAGGAAACCAGTTTAGAATGATTTTAGTTTTGTAATGTGATGTTTTATTCTGTGGTAATAAAGAGATGGACACAGTCAGCCAAAATACTCAGGTAGGTCGTGCCATTTAAACAATGTTCAATTGGTACTAAATGGCCCGAAGTGTACCAAGATTATATCACCCACCCCATTACACCACCACCAGACTGAAGGCAGGATAAATCCATGTTTACAAGGTGTTTATGACAAATTCTGACCCTACCCATCCAAATGTCACAACAGAAATTAAGACTTATCAGAC
Organism: Clariallabes teugelsi; assembly: GCA_030014215.1. Taxonomy (NCBI): domain Eukaryota; kingdom Metazoa; phylum Chordata; class Actinopteri; order Siluriformes; family Clariidae; genus Clariallabes; species Clariallabes teugelsi. The sequence goes on along the minus strand of JAQMYG010000023.1, from coordinate 5,705,222 downwards.
CAAGTTGTGTTTTCCAATCTTTTATTGTCCAATTTTGGTGAGCTCGTGTGAACTGTAGCCTCAGTTTCCTGTTCTTAGCTGACAGGAGTGGAACTGGTGTGGTCTTCTGCTACTACTGTAGCCTACCTGCTTCAAGGTTTGACGTGTTGTGAGTTCAGAGCTCTTTGGAATACCTCAAGATGGTATTTGTGTTACTGTTGCCTTTCTATAAATTTGAGCCAGCTTGGCCATTCTCCTCTGACCTGAGGCATTTTCACCCAGAGAACTGATACTCACTGGATATTTTTTCTTTTTCAGACCACCGTCTGTAAACTTTGGAGATGGTTGTGTGGTAAATCAATAGTTATTTGGCACCAACAACCATGCCAGGTAAAAAGTCACTTAAATCACCTTTCCCCGGCCATATTGATGCTCTGTTTGAGCTTCAGCAGATAGTCTTGACCATGGCTGTATAGATGTGTCCAATGTGGCCAGTGAGTGTTTAGTCTTCAAGTCTTATATTGAAGACTAAACACCGCTCTGGACGCAGCATGGATATGTTTTAAAGCATGTGATAAAACATACAAACATTTAAACATCACTAATTTTTCACACACCTTCTCATATAAAAAAAGGAAGTATGCAGCTAGAGTATTTTTGTTTTTGTAACCTGGACATCAGATTTCACCATAAATAAACCCACACTGAATATGCCATAATTTGAGTTACGATGTGGTCAGAACTGCATCATGGTTTGACCATGATGACTTAATTAAAAATGGAAAGATATAAAGAAACCAATTTAAAGGACAAAAATAAATAGAGGATTATTTCAATAAATGGAGGCCATCAGTGAAATATTAGAAGCCCTTAAGACCATAATTAGGGATTAGCAAAAGCCACTGGACTTTCCAGAAATCATTTTTATTCCGTCTTTCCTACATGAAGGAGAAATCCAGAGGCCTGTGGCACACATGGCAAGGGAGGTAAAACAAAATAAATACAATTACACCAACCATTAATCCAAATGTGCCTTTTGAAAACTATTTCCTTGGAGCAAAATATTCAATTGCCTTTATTATCAAATTATCAAAGTCCCATGTTCAATTTCCATATCCTTATAGGTAAGTACATTTCATAATTTTATAACCATTTTCTTACAAAAATTAAAAGAATAACATGGCATGTACAGTATATGGATGTTAAGTGATATACAAATATTTGACTTCTCATGAAAAGCAGCATTAACACATCAAATAAATTGAATGAATAATGAATAAATAATCTGAAATATGGGTAATAAAGCAACATTCTTGAATTTAGACTGTTGATGCAAGCATGCAGGTAAAATAGCTTTGTGTGTGTGTGTGTGTGTGTGTGTGTGTGTGTGTGTGTTATAAAAGTGTGAAGTGCGTTCCTGCATTGTGGGGGTGTATTATATAGCCCTAGTTTTCTCTTTGGATTTGCAAAGAGATAAAGTCAAAAGGTGTGTGTGTGAGCGTATATATGTGTGTATGAGCATGCATGAGGCAGGTCTGGGTCTCTGCGGAGTTGTTTGGCCTCTCGTTATCTGTTCTGAGCTCACACGCTGCCGTAATGAAGCAGAATAGACTCACGCAGCAGAAGTCTCTCAATCCCAGTCTCTATATCGTAGACCACAGAAACTGTGATTAATATTTCAGCAAGGTGTGTGTTAGCAGAGGAGAGACAGAGAAAGATAATGTTAAATCTATTGATCAGACTGTTCCTTTTTATTCCTATCAGGATGTATTTCTTCTATAAGGTTGGTTTATTATAAATTATTTCTCAGACATTTTGAAATCATATCTGTATTGGAATGAGTGAACCATCCTGGATGTAAATGTTTCTTAGATCTTGTGACCTCTTCCATGC
>JAQMYG010000023.1:5663462-5677097 GCA_030014215.1 Clariallabes teugelsi | reverse complement strand
TGTGTGTGTGTGTGTGTGTGTGTGTGTGTGTGTGTGTGTGTGTGTGTGTGCGTGTGTGTGTGTGTGTGTGCGTGTGTTGTACATGGTATAGTCATGAAACGCATGTAGAAAGTGTGTTGTAGTCTCTATTGGTATAGAACTTCAATCATAGAAAAATCAAAAGGCATTAGACCTCCTGATTAATAAAACAACACAGAACACTCACAAGAGAAAGTGCTGAAAAGGTAGGATAGGTCATTACTTACAGTATTGCGTGTGTGTGTGTGTGTGTACTGTACGTATGTGTGTATATGTGTTTGTGTATTCAGGATGGGGGATGGGTGTTTAGTGTATGTTGATTAACCTCACTTTATTCATGAATTACGTTCTTGATTCAGGTTTAATTTTGCCTAATGAATCCCAAAAGCTTTTTAAATTGTTGACAAAAATCAAACCCACACAATCACAGAGAGTAAGATGGATTGATAAAGGTCTTATTAATCTTTGTTTCTTTTTTTATATTCAGAAGCAGCTCATGAACAATTTAGATGTTCCTTCACTAATGGAGATTTGGAAGGCTCAGTGGGATATCTTTTATACATCAATAAGGCCAATTATCTGTTTAACTCTGAGAGGCTGTGTCACCACATCTGCTCTGCTCTTCCCTCCATGCTCCATTTCTCCTCCTCAGCACTAGAGGGCAGTGATGCCATGCTGAGCCCCCCCTGGGGGTAGGGGTTGGGGGACTTTGGGTGTCTATTGATTATTCCACTTAGACTCCCACCCCCTTAAACACACAGACATGCATACTTTTACCCCGTGTTGTCCACACACCTATTTTGGCCTTAATGGCATGGCATTTCTGCACAGCTGGCAGACTGGGGTCTTTAACGTTAATGCTAAGCTCTAATACCGTGAGAGAGACGGCTCCAGCCTGACCCAAACAGCGATTAAGATGAAACAGAGCAGAAAAGGTGGTTAAGATGACAGGGAAGTCATTTAAACTAGAATTTTGGATTGTGTCCTGAACTTGGTTTAAAAATGTGAGTGTGTGTATGTGTGTGTGCCCTGTGATGGATTGGCACGCTGTCCAGGGTGTACCCTGCCTTGTGCCCTAAGCCTCCTGGGATAGCCTTCAGCATCACCAGCATACTAATCTCCGGCCTGAGCATGTGCCATTATTTGCTCCTTTTTTTCACCAGTTCATGCCTTAAGTTAGATGTGTTTTATGTTCCATTGATTTATAGGTCACTGTGTGACTCACACAACAACAGAAATCAAAACATTCCAATGAAACTGGTCAGGTACAGGGACTGGGCTGAAAATGAGAAGCAAATATGTCAAAAATGACAGCCAAAGGAAGCCTGGAGAACTCTTCCTCAAGACTACATTAAAAATACAAGAAAGTCTGGCTCTTTGGAAGCAAAATATGAAGTTATGATGGAGGCTCAAAACTTTTGAGCACTGTATATCTATGGATGAGACCTAAATAAGACCAAGGACCAACATTGCAAATGACCAGTCACACATTTCTAGATTCTCTTCACAAAGTAGCTCATTCACCTCTCACTAACTACTTCAAGCAAAACTCTTAAAAAATATATTTTAAATATAAGATGCCATGAACTCTTTTCCCCCTGGTGGTTATACTTACTACTTTATGCTACTATACTACTTTGAAAAGCTCAAAGCTTTGTTCAGAAGTTCCCATTGGGCACCACTTAAATGGAAATACATAAAAGGGAGAAATGCCAGTAAGGTTGCAACTTTCAAGATTCTCAGACTAGTGGATAGTTAAGTAACCAACATATATCAGATGCTCTGATGAGTTCCACATCACCTCCACATGTTTGAATTCATATGGATTTCTCATTACCTATCATGAGCTACATAAATTGTGATTTCAGTTAATTATTTTGGATATTGTGAGCAGCCAATATACAAGTTATATTCATGGTCAAAACATTATGTGATCTAACTTCTGCCTTTTGAGACAATATTTCTATGACCAGAAGAACATGAGCTATGTTTATGCATTCTTTTGGTCTAGTTCAATTACCTAACTGGTCCCAGACTTTATACTTTTTCTGCATGTATACAGTACATGAGCATTTTAAGTAGCTCTGAAAAAGGTGAAAGGCTGCCAGGAAACTACAAACACTGCAATCCTGGCTGACCTCATAAACATGCACTTTCTAGAATTTCATTATACCACTTTAAGCTAAGCATAACCTGACCAACATATCCAAACTATACAGAATCTCTCGTTCAAGCTGCCTTTCTCATCATAGCACAGATTTCAAACCAGACATCCCTATCCTGCATGCTGTGCTCCATGTCCGTGATTCTCGTTCTTGTCCAGCCAGGCTCCAGCAGCAGTGCCCCAGCTGTTGAGAGGCCTCTGCTTGTCCTGGCACACAGAGTAAGACTTGCATTCCCACAGTCCAAGGCTACTCTTGGTAACATGGCAGGATGACACAGTGAAAGGTTTCATATTCATAACCCATAGAAGTGTGACCATGTCTCAACCATCAGCAGGCTCCATTACCCCTGGACCCAGAGAAGTAGACACCCACCGGTCCATATCCAGATGGGTCCAAGCCAAGCTGGCATTTTCAACAGTGCCCTGAAATCATAGAGAGGTTTTGTTGCCAGTGACGGACTGCCAAGCTGCTGTAAAAAAATAAATCAATAAATAAAAACTGAGCAAGAAAGAAGGGCAGTTTTTCAAGACTTTGAATACTTTTCTGTTTCACAAAATTAGTGTAACATCATAAACTTTAAGATTATGCTCATAACATATTTGACTGATAAAATGTCAAATTTAGCATATTTGGGGTGTATCCAAATAATAACAGATGTGTTAATTCACTGGCCCAAGGTAAATAACCCAGCTGCATGGCACATCTCCTCCATGATCTTTCCAGGTTCATACAGTATCTGCATTAACTTATGCCGCCAAACCACTTGCCACAACAACCTGACAATGCTGTTTTCCTCACTTAACTCCATGTTCAGGTCAGATCAAATGTAGCAAAAGATCCACAGCATGGTCCTTTAATAACCGGCCATTGTGTATATGCATGTAGCTTGGCGACCCAAGCAGGAGCCCTGTGGGAAAAGTACGCTTTACTTTGCCAGCTTAAACTTAGATAGAGCCATTTGGGGTTTTGGATCGCCTTGTTCCAGTCTTACTGTGGCGGAGCTTGTTGCTAAAAACGACCAGCCAAAAGGGGCAATTAATGTGAGCTCCTTGGGTAATGTGTAGCCACAAGTAGCAGAAAGGCAGCAGGAGCCTCTGGACTTATCCTGTCACTCAGGCTTTTGTGGATACTTGGCCAGCTGGTTAGCAGCCTTGGCTAGCCACAAGCTGGCTATAGCTGGTAGTCTGGAACAGTGGGGAGCTTTGAATACACAAGACCTGTGAAAAAGAATCAGCAATCACTAAGCCTGAGACGAGTCACTCTCGAAATCTTGATGATGTCATTTTATAGCCTGTTTAGCTTTTGATCCTTCCTTCTTTTTAAAAGCCATGGTGATCTCAGAGACATTGTCTGCACTTAACCTTTGAGTTAGTCTTAATATGTTTTATGATTTGACTGGGGCTTTAAAGTATTTTCGCTTTGGCCCCTGAAATGTGAAACGAAGGGGGTGAATACTGAGATATAAAGGATTAGTTAGTGATGGGACATGTGTTCCTAAAATCTGAAGCCTATAAAAATAGTCTAATCAGACTTACACTTTGTCTGAGCAAGTGCCCTGATAATGGGTTGTTAGGGGGACGATATAAAAAGTGCAAGATATCACGCAACCATCTGTGAGGTTATTCCAGTTTTTCCATTAACATGTGGATCACATTAATGCTAATCTATTTAACACTTGTCTAACTTAGACACTCACACGAATGTCACTGAAGCTGACTGAACATTTGTGCATGAGTTTTTCATAGATCAAGGATTTTTTCATGACCTCAAATATTGCAATTCATTTGATTTAGAGATATCTGACTATATAACTTAGTGATTTGTTCAGGGTGCAGAGAGTGATATAAAGATTCCTTAGCCTAATACATACACTTGTGGTCAGGTCTGTTTGCTTTTGGGTCCTCTATTCCAGTCTGTCTTGCACACTCTTCTTCTAAACCAGGTCTTTAAGATACAGCTGGACTCCAGGAATGATCGAGCAGAGATTTGAGAGAACAAGATTGAGTTACACCCAAGCTAATCCTCTTAAAGCCCTTTGTGTTCTGCCATAAAGAAACTGGATATTATTCCATCAATAAGTGACTTTAATTGGTGGTCTCGTATGACACGCAGTCAGACACGTGCCTTTGGTTAATGCTTTTCTCACCAACACCCAGTCCACCCTGTCTGAGTTTGTGCTTTGGCATAACAGGACAGAAGGATGTGGTCAGTAGGTGGGTGATCATGGGGTTAGGTTGCTAATTGAAGCTTATTCTGACTCACTGTCTAAGGATTTTGTTTGTCCCTGTTCATTCCCTGTTCATTGTATGTCTGTGGCAATGGGTATTATGAAAAGCCATTCCTTAGATCTCCCTCAGGAATTTAATCAAGTCCCACCTTAAGTAAACTGTTGGCATTGTATATTAAGTATCATAATGGATCATACCTGATTGATTTGAATGTTTGAAAGGTGAGACCTTGTTGTTGACCGGTGACTTAATCTGACTGGCAGCAGGGGCATTGTGTGGCAATGTGCCTGGCATAGCTATGGACTGAAATGTACAGTACACCTTCAACTGATTGCTGTTTGTTACAATACACTTAAACAATCAGTTTGGAGGGAATTGACCACTGGTTGATGGGTTTGCTTAGTTGTTTGATAAATATGGTGCAATTGGATTTATTTATTTATTTATTTATTTGTTTATTTTTTTAAACTATTTTTTAGCCCTTTTAAGCAATGAAAAGAAAGAAATATTAAAGATATAAATGAAACAATAAGAACAGCAACATATCATTATCCTGAATGCTGGTAAAAGTGCAGTAAAATGTTTTAATCAATAGAAAATCTATTTAATTAAAACTATACAAAAGCATCAATCAAAACCTAGCTTCAGTGCAAAAAAAACTAGCTTGATAATTGCTGATAAAAAAGATAAAAACAGAAGGTCTAAATATAAAGCATCTATCTATTTATGAATATATTTTGTTGGCTTATTTGTTTATTCATTCATCACTCATTCATTAATGACATTATTAATAAAATCTAATGTAATAATAAGATACAAAAAAGAAGAAAAAAAAGAGAAAATAAATTAATTGGGAAAAAAACACAACCATAACCAAGCCTCAGTGCAAAACTGGGGCAACTGGTTTGGTGAGTGCTGGTAAAACAGACATTAAAAATGCAAATTTTGTTGTTTCTTTAATCTCTTTCCTCACAATAACTATCCTCTGAGTATTCTCTCGACACATTTGCACCTGATGATTGCAGGAAGAGTTTAAATGTTGGAAGCCACATGGGGGCTCATTAACAAAGCGATAGACTGGAAAAGAAGTTTCAGCACTGTGGAGTTTGGCAGGAGAAGCTGGGGGGGAAATTTAGAAGCGGCGCTAGGCGATGTGCTGAATCGAGGATGGAGCTCAGGAAGGAACCTCCCATTCGTTTCTCCCAGAGGACTCCCTCTTAATTTGCGCTGTCCTCCCTCTGAGTCCCCTGCAAGTCAACCTTTGGCCCTGGAGGCCCCTTGGTAACCTCAGCGCTGGCTGTTTTACAGGCTCATCATTACAGTGATCATTCAATGAGTCAAATAGTAACAAGTAAGTATAAAAAAAAAGACAGAGATTAATATACTAGAAAGACAGTTGACAGACAGGACATTGTTCAGGCTAGTTTGGTGCAATAAAACAGTGGGGAAAAACACTAGATACAGTACAATTATAATTCCAAAGAGACTGACAGATTGCAAGGTGTTACCATGTTCTTGTTTAGTTTGCTGGTTGGTGCTGGACTAGTTTAGCTAAATTAAGGCCAGCACATACTTTTTCTTTTAAGAAACTGGCAACTAATGCTAAAAATATGGACTGAAAATAAATGGCATTCAGTAAAATGAAGAGGAATTGAACGGATGGAAGTAGTTTGGGATAAAAGTCTAGAGAACAACTGTTTGAACAGCAGAGTCAGAACAGTATGCATTATGCAGTCTCCCGACTTCCGCTATGATTTCTAGAGATGCCAGTTCTCCCATTTCAAAGAGAATGCTCAAATGGTAATATAAAGTTAACTCAACACACAGCTGTGGGATGACTTTTATATGCAATGTGTCACTTTCATCAGCACTTGCCACATTTTGATCTCAGCTAATATCATGGATGTTAAAAGCAAGGGAATATGTGTCATTGTGCTGGTTATGATAGCTGACAATCATTTGCTCTTCCCTGGGAAAAAAAGCATGACATTAACTTAAGAAGTGATGTACATTTTGTTTGATTTGTTCTTTACTTTCTAGTCAAATTACAGACAGATTCATTTTAAAAGTTCAGTAGCTGACTTTTTTATATGTTTAATCATCTTTAAATTGACGTAGAGGTCTGGTTTCACTTTGGTTTTCCACCTTACCCACAAACCTCCTGCTGCTGACAACTCCTAATAGTTGGAAACTCTGATTTAATCCATTTTTCATTGAGAGACAACAAAAACAATGCTTTAAATCGTCTTTATATACTTGTTAAACACTCAGTGTCCAAAGCTTGAATTTTCATTCTCATGCTGCCATCAGCCTCATTAATTCTGTCATCTTGTAGTTTGCTGAATAGACATTCAGAGTCTGTGCTGTAACTAAGCACAAGCATTTGCCACTGGAATTATCATTATCATTAAATGTCACTGCAAAATTGTAAGATATAAAAGAAGCTATTGCACTTTCCTTTAATTGTATTACTTTAATTGTAAAAAAAAAAAAAAAAAAAAAAAAAAAAAAAAAAAACACCATAATACTATTTCAACAAAAATACATTCAGAAAAGATTTTTTTTTTTCTTGTTTCTATATCTCTGTATATTCTGCTTTGATTTCTTTACTAAACCAAAACTGCTGGTATTGTATCACACTTCTTGGAGTACATCTATGGCAAAGAACCTTGGAGAACCTAGTGTGTTTGTAGCCCTGGAACAGTGGCAGCAGATCCTCTTATTAGAGAGAATATCCTTCAACAGGCTTATAGGAGCACCAACGATTCAACACTTTGCCTTGTCTTCCTCCAACGTGTGAAGATCTGAGCGGTTAGCTCAGGGTAGGAAGACAGACGGAATAAATAACAGGGCTACTCTTGAAAGCTCCCAATTGATGTCGGCGTTGTGTGGTTCAGTGGCTTCTCTGCCGTGTTACATAGGGGGGATGTTCTTTGATGGAGGGAGTAGGATATAGGCTATACTTCCGAGCACCGCCATTGTTCCTTGCCCTCTCGGGGAATCCAACCACCGTCCTCACTGCCGCTGCTGCCCTTGGTGGTTGGGGAACCTGGTGAGATGGAGGGGAATGTAGGGCCCAGTGCCCAACGATCTGTCAACCATTTATTTATTTTTTTTTAAATAAAGTTGAGGGAGCAAGAAAGAAGGAAGGAAAGAGATATGAGAGAGAATATGAACAAGCTGGAAAAAGCCTGCGCTAGTGACAGACAGTGAGCAATGGTGATGTAGATGAGAGGTGACAGTTCTCTCCGGGTTTGTGTGATTAATTGGGATCAGGTCAGCTCTCCTGTGTCTGGACAGTAATCATATTCCATTTCATATGGCTATTTACATCACCTCTCTGTGCTGTAAAGTACAGCAAATAAAGCAAAATGCTAACAAATGTCACTACATCTAATTTATATTACTGCCAAGAATAATGAAGCTACATCTAGGAAATAGCATTGTGAATGTATTTCCCATTTTTTTAAATTTCCAATCTGTTTCCCTATGCCATTTTTATTTTGGTGTGTGTTTGAATATCTTAAATAATGCATCTTTTTTTTTTTTTTTTGGTACCTACTGCATTCTTTATGAAAGGTACCTGTAGTATGAGGTATCTCTTGCAAGTGTTAGTGCTTAGAAGGTGGTTGTCACAGCTACGCTAACTTTACATTTCACAAACTCTGTCTCAAAGCAGAAGCCCTTTCACAAGATGGGATGGGTACCTAGACAATGGAGGTGCGGGTACAGAGAAAACACATGGAACTGTGAATAATTTATAAAAAGGGAAGAATCTAAAGCAAAGCAAGCAAAGCAGGAGAGTAAGTAGGAGATGTAGGCAGCGGTGACATATCAAGTAACAATAAAGATATTGAGAGTGTAGAAGCTGGAAAGTCTACTGTGAGAAGTGGCACTCTGGCTTTCTGCTGCTATTGAAAACCAAGGCCACTTTTGAAAACCAGCCATCCTGTGACTTGTTTACGAGATGCTCTTCAGCCCGAACAACGAGAAACTTTGCTCTGCATCAATGCAAGATGCCATCTTTTATTACTTGCTGGGCTTGTGCAGGGGTGCACAGTAGTGCTCTTGTCTTTTTATTTCTACTTGGTACAGGGATGTGTTTTCCACAGGGGAGCTACTGTGCGAGTTTTTGCTTTGGTTAAATTTAAGCAAAGAACCACGTAAAGGCCCATTACTACTATGTGCTTTTATGCAGGTTGTATTTTTGGTGTGGTTTTGGAAAAAGAAAAACCGGCTGTCACTGTAGCTGAATTATGAGAAACACACATATTTTTTTTTTTAAAGCCAATAATATTTATTGACCCCTATATTGTAAGTTAACATTAATAATTTATTATTTTTTTTACCAAAATGTGCCTTTAGTTGAAAGACCATTTGGGTATGAAAATGTAAAATGTAAAAATATATAAATTTTTGCTTAAATAATAAACATAACACAGCACCCAAAGGATCTGCTAGCAAAGCCCTAGTGCCCAACACCACAGCACCTTCACTCCACAGAGGTCTTGTGGTGTCATGCCACAAGGGACCAGGGTGCCCAGATGTACAGGAAAAGGACAGAAGAGCCTGTAGTTCTCAGAATATCTATGTCAAAATAAAAATAAAAAGTGTCATAATTTCAATGTGTGAAATGTATCTCATTGACACCAGACATTTATGAACAACCATCCTCCACTCATGTATATTTAAACATTCATAATGCTGTTTGCAAACAGTGTCTATGGAAAGAATTTGCATAAGCCAGCTTGTATGAAAAGTTAACATATGCTTCAAGATGGGTGAAGGTTGGGATTATCGTTTCTTAGTTTGTATGCAATCCAGTTAAATCCATTTTGTACTTCTTTGCATTTTTGCACGAAACTGGTTTATTTTGGTGTTTTTTATTTATTTATTTATTTGTTTTCTATTTTTTTATTTCCTTACTTATTTACTGTAGTCATCAAAACATGACCATAACCAGATCACTAACATAGAATAACCAACATGTCCACAAGGCCGCTGTTTATAATTTTAGGTGAAGGTACATAAAAAAAGAGATTCAGCCAGGAGAGGCAGACGTTTGCTTGGCACTCAGACCCCTGAGAGAGGAGTGGGCAGACGGACGCCCAGACGCCCAGTGAGTCCCTGACCTGCCACTTTCCAGTCTCCATTATGAGTTCTGCTGATGATGGCTGTGACAAAAAAAAGCAAAGAAAGAAACTGTCCATGCAAAAATCTGTCACTTTCTTGCCACTTTCATCCCCCGCACACTTCAAAACGTGACATGTGTCACGCATAAGAGGCTTAGAGCCGCCGTGATTCCTTTCCAACTGACGCTTTGATGGTGATTTCGCTCGAGGCGTTTGTCACACATAACTTACTCTGATAACAATGAGAACTGGTGCACAGTTGAAGGGGGAGAAAGAACGTGTGTAAGTATGCAGATATCGTAAAATCCTTACAATCACCATAGGAGCAGCAATCAAAGTGGAAGGCGAAATGGGGGGAAGCACGTATCACAGGCTTGTCATCTTCCCTCTTGTTCACCTAGTGACTCTAGTGACTGCCTCTGGTCTTACAAATTTTTACTGCTGTTAGGTTCTAAAAAGGAGTATGGGGTTCTTTAGCATGATTTCGTTAGGAGGAATTCTACAAAGGCCAGTCAGGTATTTTGGAATTTACACAAATCTCAAAGCTGTAGCAAAAGGTATGAATAATTTCCCTAAAATTTGGCCCCTGAATTGTCACACAGCAAAGTTGGCTGACTGCATCTCACAGAATGTTCTACGTATCTGCCCTCTTCCATATACCTGACAATGACTGGCTGCATCAGAGAACATAGCAAGTTTTGCTCTTTAGACTCCTGGAAATAAATGACAATGGTATCGCTGGGATTGAAATTTATGATTTTCTGACAAACATCAAACAAACATCCTGCAGCATGAGCACCAGTTTGGAAAGATGTGGTAGCTGGATTCATGTGTCCTGGAGCAACAGGGAGTCCTTCACCTTTTTTATTGTCTCATCATCGCCATCATCTATACCACTTAATCCTGTATACAGAGTCGCGGGGAACCTGAAGCCTATCCCAGGAGACTTACTGTAGGGCACAAGGCGGGGTACACCCTGGAGAGGGTACCAATCCATCGCCGTTTACACACACACTCATTCACACACTATGGGCAACTTGGGAACATCAATTAGCCCAATCTGCATGTCTTTGGACTGTTGGATGAAACCGGATTACCCAGAGGAAATCTGTCAAGCACAGGGAGAACATGCAAATTCCATGCACACAAAAGCAGGAATCGAACCTGACTGGAAATCGAACGCCGACCCTGGAGGTGCTAGGCGACAGTGCTAACCACTAAGCCACCATGCTGCCCCTTCACTTTTTTTTTTCGATTATTAATTGCTAGTTGTTTTACAATAAGAAAGAGCAACGTTGGTGAAAGAGAGCTGGCGGATTGGGGAGAAAATCAAGGGAAAGATGTTTATGAATTTTTCTAACTTTTTTTTTCATGACTTGGTCTATTGTTAAGATTTTGCTCACTTCATAAAACTGTACATTATATAAAACCGGACTTTATATTATTTTCACTTATTTATTTTCAGTAACTGCTTTATTCTGGTCAGGATAATTTTGGATCTAAAATAAATCCACCAAAATGCACAAATCCAAATATACTTCATAAGCACATTGTGTCTCTTCCTTCAATATAATACTATAATTAATAGTTTTTTTTTTTTTTTTTTTTAATGTAAAACCCTTTTTACAAAGTGAGTTGCATGAATTCTTGACAATTTGCTCTGGAGTTAATTATCATGAGTTAAATATTGATTATGGGTTTAATCTTCATGCCTAATGCTATTTCCTCTCAATTGATGCCTGCTTTAACATGCTCCCCCTCTTTCTCCGCAACCTATTAGCATTTTGTCCATATGCCATGCAGATTAAATTTCTCACTGTATCACTGTCTTATTAAACAAGATCATTGTCTTGTTAGAGCCCTGGTCAATTCTTGACTTCAAATGCATGCATATCTTATTCAAACTGCTAAACTGTAAGGTATCAAACAAACATTTTCATTTATACTGTATTTTTGTTATTGGTGATGGCTGTAACTCATTCTCCATCTCACTCACATTATAACCAGAGGCAGATTATGTTTATTTATGAGCTAATACACACATGACATACACAGCTATAAAAACGGTGACAAAAACAGAACTGCATTCTTTTTTAAATCACATTCTTTTAAAATCACTTTTATTATTGTGTTATTATTCGTTTTTATGTTTTATCTACATGATAATCATGGGGAAATAAGAATGTGTTACATGGGTCCTAAAATGATTAGGAATTAAGCCTTGAGGAAAAACAGAGCACAGACGGTATGCATTTTCTTTTTCTTGCTAGCACCTCAAAAATGTAAAAACTTTTTTTTATTTTCACAGATTTAACTGAATGAGACTCCAAAATGATGGTCTTGTTTAAAATATTAAATAAAGCAATATTTTTTTGTTGTTATGAAGGTACCAAGTTTGTAAAGATCTAAATTTTAAAATAAACTATTTTTAAGTATTTAAAAAGACAACAGTCACGAAACAACTTCATCACTCAAAGGTAAAGAGAAATTGTATTATTATTATTATTATTATTATTATTATTATTATTATTATTATTATTCCTTTTTTAAGTCACTCTTAAAATCTATATTGAGGATGTGTAGCTGGTGTGAAAACTCAACTCTCACTCATCATGTTGTAACTGAGTGTACGTGTGTTTGCCATCACAAAAAAAGAAAAGACACCTTATCTCTTTTTCTGTCCAACTATCATTGTAGTCACTGTTCACAACTTCATCCCGAACAAAAACGTACCTCACTCAGGCATGCTACAAAGAACCGATCCAAGATACATTCATTAAACGTACATGTCTAAGAAAGCTGTACAGACTAAAAAAATAAATAAATAAAATTTGAAATATTCACACAGTTGGATAAACAGCCCTCCTGCAGTCACATACACACGCTATACTCTTCTCCAAATAGCTAATCAAGTTTGCAGAAACTCTACTGTGAGACTGGCACTTCCAGCAAAAACCCATATGCGATGAAAGAGCGGTCAGTAGCGGCTTTAATTTGTGAAGAGAGCTGGGTGACAGGTCCATATATCATTCACAACATCTGCAAATGTACACTAAGAGATGGGTAATATTTGACAGATTTTAGGCAAGAGATGGAAAGATGAATAGGAAGGAATAAAGCGGCTGCGTCTTGAGTCATGTGCTCTACAGAATTCCTCTGTTTCCTGTGGACTCATTAGAACAGTGTGCTGTATCTTTAAGAGCCAAAACCTGTCAGTTCAGTCGAGATGAAATCTATGTGACGTGGCTGTAAGAGAAGTTTTATCATTTTATTTATTAAATTTTTTTTAAACAGATGTTTCTGCAGCAGAGATATTCTCACCACATGTGTCATGAACATCCAAGCCTTTAAGTTTCACCATTGTGAGATTACTACCATGACCTCAAATCAACTGTAGCGGTGTCTCTGGTAGTAGTTACGGCTATCTTAGTCCAGATGCTGGCTTGGACAACTCTTCTGACACTTTTACAGGTGTGTGTAATGTATAAATGTGAGAAAGATTTGGGTTGTGTGCTTAATTACAGGAGTGTATTGACTTTACTGTATATTTGTATTTTGAGTTTTTGTATAGAGTATACTTTATTACATTTATGCAAAATAACAAAAAAAAAACCTTTGTTTATATTTTCCATCCATCCATCCATCCATCCATCTATCCATCCATCCATCCATCCATCATTATCTATACCGCTTATCTTGTGTGGGGTCAGGAAATGCCTGGGGGAACCCTGGGTGTGGTGCCAACCCATTGCAGGACACAAGCATACACTCAAACACCACAGACAATTTGGAAACACCGTTTGGCCTACACTGCATGTCTTTAGATGGTGCAAGGAAACCCATCACACAGACCAGACACGCAATTCAAAACACAAACCCTGGAGATGCAAGGTGACTGTGTTTACCACTAACCATTGTGCTGCCATTTTTAGTATTCTTATAATCATACCCTATTTATTTTTTATGTGATTATTTTATTTATATAATTATACATTATTTATATAAACTATTTATCAGAAACGTCTCGGGTTACTTTGCTGTAACCCTGTTCCCTGAAAAGGCGGGAACGAGATGCTGCGTGAAAACGCTATG
>JAQMYG010000023.1:5597297-5608838 GCA_030014215.1 Clariallabes teugelsi | reverse complement strand
TTGCTAATTTTTCCGACAAAACAGTCTTTCCGTTAATGTGTGTGTGTTTGTGTGAAATTCAAATAAGAGAGGAGAAAAATGTACTGTAAGATGAGAAGGGGGAGGCTGATCCCTCCTCTTACTTCACACACATACACAAACACACATGCTCATGCGCGCATAAACGGAAACACTTATCTGTTGGATATATTTTTTAAAGGTAAAGTGCAGGTTAATTTGTTTTATTTTTACTTTATATTTTGTATTAATTATTTTTATTTGTTTATTTTTATTTGAGTTTCCATTATTTCTTATTTCTTATCTAAATTTCTTTTGATTTACGAGTGTTTTGGAATATGAGCCGACTTCCGGAACCAATTATGCTCGTAATCCAATTCCACTGTATTATTATTATTGTTGTTGTTGTTGTTGTTGTCCCTTTTCTTTTGTAAATGTGTGCCGCAGTTGTGTAGAGAGAGAGTCACTCTGCTCAAGCTGTTCTAGAGAACAGGCCAAATAACATCATACTCTCTCTCTCTCGCTCTCTCTCTTTCGTTCTTTTAGAATAAACATTTCAACATAAAAATCAGACTTCCTTACATTTCTGTTGTGGGGCATTAAAAAAAAAAAAAGGATATTTCAGTATTTGGACAAACTTGCCCTGTTGCCCCTGTTGCCTCTCCCGGATGTACAGCTCGCCAAATAAAGACGGTGTCCTTTTACACGACCGAGCTGAATTTGATTCGGCTCAGCTGGAGGCTTGTCACTGATCACAGATGATGTAGATTTCCGCTGTTATCAGGAGAGCTGCTGAGAGGGGGGAAAAAAATCCACCCTCTTTTTGGGAACTTTAGGGGCAATACATTTAACAGGTTCACAGACACATACACACACACAAACACAGAGCTACAGGGTGGCAGGTGTCACCCTTTAGTAATGGATGAAATTATTTAAATGTAATTTTTTCCATATTCAGCAATGTTTTTTTCTTATTTATTTCCTCTTGGTTGGACTTCTTATAATTGTAGCTATATATTTGTTTGTTTATTTGTTTATTTATTTGTCATTATATATTTTATTTGTTACGGAAACGCGGATGCGAGCATGCCATGCGATTTTCCCCAGCTCCTAACTTTACCCAGTTATGTTGTTCTCCAGTTATGAGCTGTGCTCCTGGATTTTCTCTGAAACGCGGGCACGCGCACACACACGCACGCACACACACACACACACACACACACACGTGCTTTATCGGTTATTTTGCGCTGATTTAATTTAGGTTTTTATTATGATTATTATTTTTTTGTAGATATTTCTTATTATCTTTGATATAATTTCTTGATATCTTTTTTTGGGGGGTTTGGGATGAAACTGATATTTTATGTCATAGTTCTTATTTGTCCTCAGTTGTATACCTTTATTATACTCACTGCTTTCATCAGAATCATAAGAAATGTTATTGCGTAGTTTTAAATATTTCGAATATGTACGCGATAGGTGTTTCTCGTGGTATAGATAATTTAGCGACTCATTTGTACTATCATCCCTTGTTGTTTTACACTTTTTCTTTTCCTTTCTGTAGCCTAATAACTTAATCACAGGCTGTCAATGTTGCATGGCCCCAATAAAATCTGTTCTGATGATTAAATAAAGTAGACGGTGTGAAAATTCTAAAAAAAAAAAATAATAATAATAATGCACTGCTCTTAGTTTCATCCAAAAAAAAAAAAAAAAAGATACGGAAGTGAACATGAGTAACCTTATGTTGTTAAACTGAATTTTAGCGTTCAACATCTAATTACTTTCTTTTATTCCCTCGATACCATGTTGAGAATAAATTAGTTCTCTACATATCTGAGCCTCGCTGAAATATGCGAAAGGTTGCGTCATCGATTCAGAGATCATGGCAATTTTTAAAAATTTGGGTGAATTCGGTCAACTCGAAAACAAACTTGTGTGGTGGGGGAACACAAAGTTTGTTTTTGCAACAGAAAAAGGAAATAATTAAATTCCCCTATTTGGAATTGTTAATATTTATATTTTGGTGTGCGTATACATGTTCATAAAATACAGGCCTTCACGCACATGTTTACAGATATTTATCCTTAATATCCATAAATATATAGCCGTTTTCTTCATGCCATAAAATTTACACATCAAATGAAGCGACAGCGGCGGGTCAGTCACGTGATATGGGCCCTCGCAAATATTCCTGAGAGCACTTAACGGCTAAATATGCCGAGATTAAACAGTTCTGGGCTCCGCAGTGCAGAAATTAGTGGGAAGGATTTCACACGACTGTTACTGAACCTCTCTCTCTCTCTCTCTCTCTCACTCTATTGTATACCCCAAAGCCTTTGAACCAGGCTTTTCCTTATACTTCTATAGTTTATCCGTTTAAACGTTCAATTGATTTCCATCAGGCGGAAAATGAGATCGTAAATTATTATCGATAGCTCAATATTTAAGGCCTGTGGTGAAAGTCAGGCTTCTATATTTTTCTATTTTTTATACGAAGATGAAAATAACGTTTTTAAAATGTGAGAATTCAAAAGCAATAAATGTTTCATTGACTAGGAGGATGTCCTGTGGCACTCTGGAATGTCATTTCCGTTTTTACTAAAAAAGCTTTTTAGCGCAGAAGAAGCATCAATCCCCTAGAGGGGGGCTGGGGGGAAAATAGAAAAGAAAAGGTGATTATGCTATTTAGGAGGCTGGGGTGGAGTGAGAGATGAAATATGGCGGGTCTCTGGGCTGCAGGGGGAAAGACATTAGAGCTGCGGGAATTCTATGTAACCCAGGGGACTTTTCAAGTGGAGGGCGCAAAGTAAACTATAGAGATTAATGACCCGACCTCAGACCTGGGCAATCTGCTCCCCTTTTATACACTTCTATTTATTATTATTATTATTATTAGTAGTAGTAGTAGTAGTAGTAGTAGTGTATGCGTAAATAAATCGAATATTTATTAGTTTCGAACATTAATAAGTTTCTAAATTCTGTTCATTTATATTCCATCTAAACAATACAGTATAGCCAATAGGAAGAAAATAATCAACACTGCACGGAATTAAATACGCAGCGCTAATTATCTGCGCCTTGTCCAAACAGGGCCACATCTTGACACTGACCACATGTTAATCAATAATATCCCAACCTTGTGGCAAGAGCCAGACATAAGGGTCTGTTTAAAATAATTATTAAATTGATTGATGATTACAAATAAATTGTATTCAAACTTTTTTTTTTACCACATGATAAAATTTTGTTTCGTTGACGTTTTCTTGAAATTTGAAATAAGTTTTAAGAGTGTTTTTCTAAAATTTAGTTTAAGATATATTCGTAGCGCTTGTTCACATTTAATATAAATGGACAATTTGGACTTAACTTATATAATAATAATAATAATAATAATAATAGGTTTTATAGACTCATGTTAATTCGGGTCAAATATAGATTAAATTGTTTGTTCACGCATAATTGTTAGCGCGTGCCTGCAGCCCTGATCCACTGTTAGTTTAGTTGGGTTTGACAGAGGTCCATTTCCTCCTCCTGGCGTGCCACCTGAGGCAAGATGCTGCCTCTGAGCGTGTGTATGTTTGTGTGTCTGTGTAAGAGTGCATGGCCCGTCTTAGGAGCAAGTGTGACACCTACCTGCGGAGGAGGGTAGAGCTATGAAGTTTTCCTTAAACTGCCTAGAGGCGCAGGGCCACGGTGCTCATGGCGATTGCACCCGCGTCCGTAATCCACAGCGATATTTTTTCAGCCTTTCACACCATTAAAGAGTATAACCGAGACGCATATTCCCCAAACACCTCCCAGCATCGAATTGGCCGGGGTGCCACTCAGTCGCTACGGCTCGGAAACAGTAAAGAGGGTCTAAATTTGGCATAAAATCGAACTCATTACTGGAGTTCAACACCCGATCGCTCGGCACATAATACGACGTCCATGGAGTGTAATTGGGTTAAATGACTGCTCGACAGCGTTGTCATATCAATATTCACCTGCTGAAGTACATTCACGCCTGTGAATCAATGATAACTATTATCCCTCAAACAGGTGAGAAAGAGAGGCGATGAAAACCGAGATTAAACAGGGGGGCGACCATGAAGCGTCTCGAAAAACGAACAAAAATAATAATAATAATAATAATAATAATAACCATGTAAACCTACTTCACTCAAAGCTGTGAATTTCACCTCTGACTGCCGGTGTGTGCTTTTCCTTGTTTTTAAATCCCCGGACAAGCAGGGAAAAACATAAACATGAATCCACCCACTAACCTGAATGGCTCTCAGAGTGATTTTCCGCAGCAGAAAGGCCTCAACATTTTGAAAGCATTTGTTGCTTTTTTCTGTGCAGCTGTCACATTTGTCATCCAAAAAGCATGCAAGTTCCCCAAAACAACTGCCGCACACGCGATATTTTTTTTTGTCATAATTTACTTCAAAGATAGTGTATTGTCCATTTTAAATACAAAAATGCTACATTAAATATACATATTAGTCTTTAATACAAATAGACTTAGGCGGCTGCAGCGTTTTAAGACAATTCTTAGATGTTACATCTTGATTAACCATTCAGAAACTAAGATTTGAAGATAAGCATTTACTCAGAAAATAACTGTCCGAAATCCCTTTATCATTAATATTATTTTTCTCTCTTTCTTCTTCGTCGTCTTCTTTTATATGCAACCACAAACAATAAATAATAGTCCATGAGCGCGGAGACGAATTCCGGTATTAAATGTTGGACATACCTTTCTTTAGTTCATAAGGGGAGTCTTTGCAAAGGTCTACCTGCACTTGACTCCTTGCTTTGCTTTCTCGGGCAAGAGCCTCGGCTCGATTTAAAACGCTCGGACTTATTCCGTTGAAGTGTGTCGCTGCCGAGCTCGTGACTGAGCCGTGGCTGCCGTGCAGGTGGCTGAAAGAGCCGTAGTTCGTGTAGCCCGCGTAAAACGGCGACGTGTAATAGAGAGGCCGGGAGAGCACGGCGCCGCTCGGGAGCGCGCACTGTGTCGAGGTCCGGCTCGGAGAAGCGGCGCTGGCCGCCGGTAGCGCGCTCTGAGCGGTGGCCCCTGCGTCACCGCCGCCGCTTCCTCCTCCTCCTCCTCTGCACCTGTCCGAAGACGTGGCTATTTCCGCCAGAGACCACAGTTTAGGCTTTGGCGCGGACGGAGGAGAGTGGATAACGGACGTAGCGTTGCTGTGATTGACCGCGGAGGCGCCGTGCACCACTTCCTGCGGCCTGTCCAGGACACCGAGCTCGTGGGCCCGCTGCACGAGCGACGGCGACGACGTCGTGGGTTTCGACGGGTCGGCGCGCTCGTCCGCCTCCTTCAAGTCCGAGTCGCTGAGCAAAGGGTCCGAGTCTTTGCCGTGGTGGTCGTCTTGAAATCTGTCACATGGCGCCTCGCCCACGTGCAGGATTTTTGGATCTGGATAATGGCAAAATGAAAATATACTTATATACATATGTACATGTACTAGCTATATATATATATAAAACTATACGTAATGTATGATACAATGTATATTACTAGTATGTATAGTACAGTACAATGTATAATACTACAAATATTTTGTGTATATTTGTGGCATAATTTAACCTTAGAAAATATATCTAAAAATATTACTACCACCATATAATAATAATAATAATAATAATAATAATAA
Source organism: Clariallabes teugelsi (assembly GCA_030014215.1). NCBI lineage: Eukaryota > Metazoa > Chordata > Actinopteri > Siluriformes > Clariidae > Clariallabes > Clariallabes teugelsi. The sequence goes on along the minus strand of JAQMYG010000023.1, from coordinate 5,603,178 downwards.
TAATAATAATAATAATCGGATTGAAATAAATGAGATTCAGTACGCCAGCTGTGCCCCTATTATGCAGCTCAAGATAAATGGACTGCAAAACACCCCGCGTCACCAGCAATTCTCACTCCATAAGGAGTCAAATTAGAGCTCAAGGTGATTATTATTTAAAGCAATTGTCCTATTATAAATAATACACCGCCATTAACCAGCAATCAATTTTGCGCCTGGAGTGGGAAAAAAAACGACTGCGAATTAAAAATTGATGATTTTTCCACAGACCTGTCTCCGTATCTGTCGAGTCTCCCTTGTCAATAGGCTTGTTAGGCTCGTCGTCGTCGTTTTTCTCCAGGTCGATGTTCTCGTCCTCTTCCTCGTCCTCGCTCCTGTTGCGAGGCGTCCAGGTCATCTTGTTCTCCTTCTTCAGTCTCCTCCGGGCGTTGGCGAACCAGGTGGACACCTGGGTGAGGGTCATCTTAGTGATGATGGCCAGCATGATCTTCTCGCCCTTGGTAGGATACGGGTTCTTGCGGTGCTCATTCAGCCAGGCCTTCAGAGTCGCCGTGGCGTCCCGGGTCGCGTTCTTACGGTACGCAGGGTCACCGTACGGGTATGAGCCCAGTGGAGCTGCGTACGGGTGATAGCCAATGGAGCCAGCCATGCCTGACGTGTGATCATAGGGGGAACTCTGCAAGAGACCCATCAAAATACAAAATAATAATAATAATAATAATAATAATAATAATAATAATGTCCCCTGTACCACATATACACAAACACTAACGTGATGTTAAGTTTAACAAGCCTTCAGAACTACACACACACACACACACACACACACACACACACACACATTAATTTATCAAATTACTGACGCACCAAACTCAATTAAAAATACCTTTTGAAAATTATAATTATAAACATTTAAATAAACCCTTAAAAACAGACATTGCAATTAAACTCTATTCTGATTTTTTTTTTTTTCATATTTAGAAATATCCCTTTGGATGTATAAAAATATTTCGTTTTTTTTTTTTTACTTTTACATTTTCATATTGTTTATGCATATTGCCGGTTTGTTAGGCCACACCGTTTGATATTGTTACTTATATCTTTATACAAAACAGTTCCGTAAAAAATAACCAAACAAAACGCTCATTCTTCACAAAATTATTCCAAAAATCCTAAAGTAAACTGTATTTTTTTATTTATTATTTTTTTCTGAGAAATCGCTTCCTTGTAAAAGCATTTTACTCTATATGACTATATGTAACTCATGCAAATGCGACGCAAATGTTTGCTTCTGAAAATCTTTTGCTCGACTTGTTTTTCAGCCCATTTATTCGTGGCTTAATACAAACAGAATATTCTTCAGAATAGTATTTTTTTTTTTGTATACCAAAATGTCTTGTTTAAGAATGTCAAAAATACATTCAGTCTGCAGAAACTGAAAGTGCATTTGGTTAACGCCATAGACAAAAACTATCGCAGACAGCACGCGCAATTACAAGCACACAAACAAATTAGGGACATAAGCAATCGGCCCTGTAACTTTGTCTAGTCTGCTACTATAACACGGGGTTAAAGAAAAAAGAATGAAAATGTTAAGAAAAACTTACTCACCACGTAGGAGGTAAAAGTGGCGGCGGCGGCGGCGGCGTCTGCTCCGTACGGCAGATGCGAGCTGTAGGCAGCTGAGGCGCTGCTGAACGCTGTGGATCCGGCGTAGGGTGCGAATGCCGAGCCTGAAGACGATCTGCCGATCTCTTCGGTGCGCGGGCCCGAGATCACGCTCGTGCTGTACGCCGGACACGAGTAGAGCGCCAAAGAGGCGGACGGCTGATACAAGTAGCCCTGAGGGTACGCCATGGCTAAGCGCCGGAGAACGAGCTGCTTTTTCGGTGCACTTTGTAATCCGTTTTTTTTGTTGTCGTTTTCACTTTCACAAACACAGTCGTATAAAGTCCCTGGTGAGCAGAGCGCGCGTCCGTCGCCTTCGCTCACTGGAAATCAGAATGAACAACGAATGCATAGACTTCTGACTTCTCTCCTTTAACTCGAACCGGACCGTTCTTGTTGGTGTTGTTATTGTTGTTGTTGTTGTTTATCAGTGATGATCGACTTTTCGTGTCGGACCCTCGTCGTTTAGACTTGTCCCCTTTCTCATGCCGTGTTTTGAGCGAGAAAGTTTTCTTTTTTTGCGCGCCTCGGACGGGGCTGTGCGCCGCGGAGTGCCCTGCCAGGATGCTAAGTTGGAAATTGAGGATTCTGACGCCCACTACGTCGCCTCCTCACGCTCCTCCTCTCGGGTGTAGTCAGAGAAGGAGCAGGAGAGAAGGTGCTCCGTTCCAGCTCTCTCTCTCTCTCTCTCTCTCGCTCTTTCTCTCTCTCTCTCAGTGACACACTCGCGCAGAGACATTCGCTAACAACTCCCCCCCCCCTGTCCCCCCTGCCTCTAACCAGCCTCATTGCTTTAGACCGAACCGCTTCAGCCCCTGGATGGCGATCTCATGCGCGCCGAGAGCGCATCAGCTCCAACTTCTCTCGTTCTCTAAACACATGAAGCCGTCACTTTCACACTTGATTAATAGCAAATGGACTAAGCTGGTTGCCAGAGACCGCTATTGCCAAACACCAGAGGAGAATCGCTACATGTTCTGCTACTCCTTTCGTCTTCCAGGTTTTTTCCAGTTCTTGCATTGTTTTATTGCGCGCGTATTCATGAGAATGCAGCCAAACAGGAAGGCTCGTTTTTATTATTATTATTATTATTCCTTTTTTTTTTTTTTTTTTTTTAAATGTGTGTGTTTTTGTGTGTGTGTGTGGTGGGGGAGATTTTTTAAAAATTATTATTTGTCTGCGTAAATGGTGCGCGCAATGAACTAGACGCTGTAAGTTTAACTGCAGTCACTCACGGCTGTCAGTGCGCGTCACAGGGACTCTGAATCGGTTCTTCTCAGCACGGGAGCGCCTGGGTAACTTTTGACAGTCGGTAGCCTAAATGACACTTTTTAGACCGAGATCCAGGAATGGAGCAGCTTTTCCTCCAGTTTTAGCGCAAATGCCTAAACACACACACACACACACACACACACACACATTGAAGTCCATATGATGGCCTATAAGCCGCTTTGATTTACACTGATATCTGTCCCTGCGCTCTAGGAGATCCCCGCGTTATCCCCGATTTATTTCATTTTGTTTGCTTGAGAACCATATGTGCTCCGTATCATGCCTATTATGGCAATAAAACAAGCTGGACCTGAGCTATTTAGGTTTAAAATGGCGTATGGTCATTTCCACTAGCCCTGACCCATTATATAAACACGGGAAAATAACAGTCCTAATTGTAATACACAGACAATTCTTTTTTGTTTCATTCCTATATTTTATTACGTCAAATTTAGAAGCAATATAAATCAATCCCCTAATATCATACATGCAAATAAAAATAAAGCAAATGTGCTTAAAAATATAAGTAACATAAACTCAAATGTAGACAACGTGATTTTTAGAATTGCATTCATGCAGACAGTTTTTTTCCCCTCCTTTCCTTCTTTTTTTTCTTTCCTGCACTTCTCGAGTTAGTGGTTAAAGTCCGCGCTGAGCCGAAAGGGATCGCTGTAGGCGCTTTTAAAAAGCCTCTGGAGAGGAAAAGGACTGAAACTCTAAAAGAGCCAAGCAGAAGTCAAGATACAGCAGTCACAATGTAAAGCATATTTATTTCACCCCCATTCCTGTCCCCTATCAACGTGGCAATGAGCTTCTGATATGTTGAAGATCATTGTTATTAATTGAACGGAACAACAACAAAAACAACAATAACTACAATAACAACATCATCAACAACAACAACAACAATACAAATAATAATAATAATAATAATAATAATAATAATGCAAGTTATTTAATACATTTAAATGCTTATTAGGACACAAACATTTCAGAAAGCCTTTAGGATTTCTCTCACTCTACGAACAATAGCTACCAATAGGCTACATAATCTTGCACCATGTTTAAATAGGTCCTGTATGTCAATCATGATAAAACGAATAAAGCAAAAACTTTATGTATTTTATTTCTATTCTTATTATTCCTGCTCTTTCTTTAGGCTTTCGCTCCTTCTCTTTTCTCGTTTAGAGAATCTGGACCTGTTTCAGCCCCTAGAGAATTTTTAGCCCCCATTCAACGCCCCATTGGCCAATTATTTTTTCAGTTCCAGTTTGAAGGACGTTATAACCGGCCAATGCCAGGTCACCTTTAGATAGCGTGCTGGTTGCCTTGGATACCCGTTCCGGTGACGTCACTGTTCATTGATAGTCTATTATCGTTGATAATTACTTCCTCCTCTTCACCGGCAGGAGTGTGTATGCAGCTCTGAGGACTCAATGAGAGCAGGGATGGGGAGAAGGAGCTCGAATGCGGCGCGGAGGCTGGGACTGAGGTAAGGAACGAGCATATCAGGACGCGTTTAATATTTTTTTATACGCCTCGTCCGGGAAATTGGTCCAGAGAGCATTACTTTGGGAGAGAGAGGGAGCACTACTCTGGGCACTTTCTCTCTTTCTTTCTCTGGATGAGGCGTACATGCGGGGAATAGGAGCATTTGCATCCAGACTGATGTTTTTTTTTTTTTTTTTTTTTTTTGACCAGACGTGTTTTCCCCATAATTTACCTAGTATCTACCAAAACAAGGAGGCATTGATAATAATAATAATAATAATAATAATAATAATAATAGTAATAATAATAATTAAATCTTAGCTAACTTCTCCAATAAACTTACTTTGTCTTCGTGACAAATAAATAAATAAATAAATAAATAAATAAATGTGTTACTTAATTAAAACGTTTTTTTTTATATAAATTACTCCCTACTAAAATCCCCCGATAGACATGTTTTCAAAATTCATGTTTCAAATGTAAATAAATAAAATGCAATCCGCTACTTATTAATTGCTTTCTGATTTTCTGATTAAAACAAAAATAGAAAAAAAATAATAATGCGAAGAGCTTTACGAAAAGCAAAAAAAAAAAAAAAAGGAGAGAGAGAGAGAGAGAGAGAGAGAGAAGAGCAACAAGACTTTCGTAAACACATCCGAGATAGTCATATATACCAGAAACTAATAGACGGGGCACGTATATGCCCTGAAATAAATAAATAAATAATAATTTTACTCTCTATCTCTAATTGTAGCATCACAAGAACAAATAGCTGTCAAGAATATGTATAAAAACGAAAGAAAGAAAAATCCCCAATGTCGTTAAATAGCCCCTGAAAAGCATTTGATCAGAAGAGAAGGTTTTAAAGAGATTTTAAAAATGTCTTGGTGCATTTTATTTTAATTGCTCATCATTGTGTGACCAGTCAAATGAAGTTGATATGCGCGTTGACAGGTTTTCCTTTCCTCGTGTGTGCGTGTGTGTGTGTGTAGCAGAAAGGAGAGCAGTCCAGCGCTCCTTCTCACTCCGTACCCGCTGTAAAGCGATTAACTCATGGCGAATAGTCTTTGATGGATTAGCTCGGGGCCTTTGGACACTTCCAAGCCAATTGAAATTCAAAACAGTCCGCCTCCTGTGCTTTGGGGAGATCCGAGCCAAATAATGGGGGCTGATTTATTTTTGACCTTGCAATTTTATTAAATGATTAAACACAGGTGCGACAGGAATCTTCCGGAAAAAAAAAAAAAGTAAAATAATGATAATAATAATAACCCATATGGTTAATTGACGATATTAGTAATGCACCTGTGTTTATAAATACTGTATTTACAAGTATATTTTCTTAGAAAACAAGAGGACTATAGGCTGTCCTATACTGTATTTTTTTTTGTAATTATTATTTAATCAAGGGTACGTCTTTAGTCCGTTTACTAGACTATGTAGTACTATT
>JAQMYG010000023.1:5585000-5597197 GCA_030014215.1 Clariallabes teugelsi | reverse complement strand
AATTATATTTATATATATTCTATTTATATACCTTAAAGGTGTATTATGTTCACATTTCCTGAAGCAAGATCCATATTAAAGGTACCAAATATGTATATTGAAAAGAAAATATGTAGTTTAGAGTAATCTTTTCTAGCCTAGTTGCACAGTATTTTTTGAATTTATGTTGTGTTTTATTTTCACATTTTCACCATATTAAATATTAAAGTACAACTAATCCAGGAAGGAACTACTAATCACACATCTCAATACATCCAAATGTTAATAAACACATCCTTTAAACCTGTGCAGTACCCTCATCTGCATATCCACACAAAAGCAAGGCAAAAGCACAGATTAGATCAAATCTGTTCCAGCAGATTTTCTCTGCTCTAACACACCTCAGCTCATGAAGTGCTTGATAATTAGCTACTCAGTCGAATGAGGTGGTTTAGATAAGAGGCAACATTAAAACCTGAAGAGCAACCGCTCACTAAAACTGGATTAGTGGATAGTCTGGTTTAAACCTCTTCAAATAAGAAGTGCTAAACTGGGAATCCATTTGCTTTTAGCCCCTCTAGTCATTTAATCAATTCTTAATGAAAGTGTTCATGTTTTTATACAGTATCTGTTAAATGTTTGGACACACCTTTTAATTCGATAGTCTTTCCTCATTTTAATTTTTTTCTACATTGTAAAACAATACTAAAGGTGTTTGAAAATATGTAATAATCTCCTTTGAACAGTTGATATTGAGATGTGTCTGCTACTTATACTGTGTAAAGCCTTCATAACAGCTCTAATCTGAGGTGCTGTTTGTTAATCAGTGATTTCTACGACTGGTGACTCTAAATGAAGTCCTCCTCTGAGGTAAGTTTTAGTCTTGCTTTCCTGTAATGGTCTTCATGAGAGCCAGTTTTATCATGGTGCCAGATGGGTTTTGCAAATGCACTTGACACAATACTGTTCTTGAAAGAACTGATCCAGAATAGCTGACTTTGAATAACAACTGACTGTTGTTCTTATTTTTGTTAATTAATTACCTAATTACATATTTGTTATTCTGTTTGAAATCTCCAGTATTGTTCTAGGATGTAAAAAATAATAATCCAAACTTGTGACAAAACTTTTGATTAAGACTCTATATGTGTTTATGTTTTCAGTCCTCAGTGCCTTGGATTTATTGTTACCTGCACAGATTTCCAAGATAAAACAGACACAAGGTGAGGTATTGCATTGCTGAGTTAGAAATGTCCTCGTTACATGGATGATTGCTGTAGGGTTTTTAATGTGAATACATTGACATGCAATAATAAGAATAAGAAAATGTTTATTTCAGTATTTCAGTGAAGTCTATGGCCTATGTATTACATTTGAAGATTGTATAAATACTGTGTACACACAGGCTCACACACGCACACAGTGATTTTTTAAACTCCTGACTCACTTAAACCATAAGCCATAGTATATGTTTTGTAGGTGATAGACATGCCAACAAGTGTGATCTACTCATTTTCTCTTTAAAACACAGAGGAAGAAAGAGGTGGACAGAGTGAGACTGAGGTAGACAGAGGGGGGAACAGAAGAAGACTGTGAAAGACTGAGAGAGACAGAGGAAGACAGAAGAAGATGGAATGAGACAGAGGAGGACAGTAGAAGACTGTGGAAGACAGGAATGCAGAAGAAGACAAAGGAAGAGAAAGGAAGCCTAAAAAACAGGAGTAGACAGAGGAAGACAGAGGAAGATGGAAGTAGACAGAGGAAGACAGAGGGAGACAGAGGAAGACAGAGGGAGACAGAGGGAGACAGAGCTAGACTGCTTCCTCTGATTCAGTCTGTTTATGCCCTCAGTGCATTTCCCCAGGGCCCCAGGAGGGAGGGACACTGTTAGCCCAGTTAAATGATCAGATGATGGCCCTGTTATGAGAATAGATTCAGAAATTAGAGATTTCAGACAAAGATTGCACGCTTCCCCCTTCTCCTGCCAGCTGGTTAAGATTATGATTGATTTGTTTGAGATGGGCTATAGGAAGCACACATCGATTTAAAAAAAATGAGTTTTCATTTTCTTTACCCTGAAAAATATTTACAGTTGTTCCACAGGGCCATATTTTCACTTGCTCTCTCTCTCTCTCTCTCTCTCTCTCTCTCTCTCTCAGAGACAATGTCCAAGACAAAAGAAATTATTGATGAATGTATTATTATTATTATTATTATTATTATTATTATTAATAATAATAATAATAATAATGATAATAATAATATTATACATTATATTTATGTTAAAATAATAAGCTCATAAGCTGACTGACTAAAAGCATATTGACTTTCATCATTTCTTTACATAGATAGATAGATAGATAGATAGATAGATAGATAGATAGCAAAGAAAGAAAGAAAGAAAGAGCACCACCTGGTTGGAAAAGTCATCAATGGCATCACTTACACCCAAAGCACTGAATTTTTTATTGAATATTTTTATATACTGTATAAATCTCTCTCTCTCTCTCTCTCTCTCTCAAATCTCTACAAATACACACACCCGTACACACACATGTGCACAGAAGCACGTACACACCACGTGCCACTTTGCATCCGTGATCTGTCAGCATGCCTGTAATCGGTGTAAGAAAATGAGTCAAAATTGTTTTGTCTGATTGCAGACCAGTCATGTTAAGTTTGCTAGAAGATTGCACAAATGAGGTTATATATTGAATTGAATTTAATATTAATTATTATATATCAACCATTAACCATATAGCATCTTAATTTAATATATTTATTCACTTATCATATTATTCATATCATATATATTTGGTAAATCTAACCACATGACACTGTGTACACAACTACCATGTTGTTCAATAAGCTTTACACTCTCTCCTCTTCTCTTCCCACCTGTACCTAAACCCTGATTGTTTTTTTTTTCTTTCCTCTGTTGTGTAGCTCTCCACATCGAGTAATGAGGGGTATGTGAAGGATTTATCCTCTGCTCCTCACGTCCTGCATGCTGTTGTTTTGTTTTCTCCTCCAGGCCCTTTGATGCCGTATCCTCTTACACTCCGCTTGCTCCCTGTAGCCATGTTTTTCAAAGAAACATCCAGCAGAAAACATCCTCTGCATTTGAAATGTAGATCGTTCAAGCCATTCTGCATACAGCGCGTGCCCTCTCCTTCGCTCCCACGTTTGGCTTTTCAGATCCATCTGATACGACAGAACAGCTTCCTGATGAAGCCTTTGCATTCTGGATGTCGGGGATGATATGTACTAACAACAATGCAGATGAGGGTTCAACCTCTATTTGCTCCCTATCATGCTGATGGTACGGAGGTGAAATATATACATGTGGTGTTATGTGAAGTAGGGGCCTGATAACAGGCTACATCAAACCATGGAGTGCGATCAACTGTGCTTGGTTTAAATAGAAACGTGTCAATAACTAAAGCTCAGTTGAATGATTTTAAAGATCCATTTAGACTGAGAATTCTTTTGTGTCAAATTAGTCAAATCGTCCATCCTCAAAAGAACGCTCAAGTCAAACCAGGACTTACGATTAAATTTAGCATGAATTATGGTGTAAAACTGATTAATATTTACAGAAGATTTCAAGCACAGTCAATGATGAGCCACAGTAAAAAAAAAACAGTTGAAGTTGAAGGCCGTACGTCTGAGAATGATGAGCCTGGCTCAGGTGGCACAGAGCACACCAGTCATTCCCGTGACCATTCATCAAGTGGAATACCTATTCTAGAAACCAACTTGTGGAAGAGGTGCATGTGTCTGTACTGTTCAGGAACTCAGCTGCTACATCCCCTGTACAATCCCAACCTCACTCCAAGCCATTTCCTCATGTTTGGGCCATTAAAGGAGTTCCTTGGAGGCCAGCGTTTGAGATGTGATCATGGCTCCGGCATACTTGAGAAAACCTTCTACCTTGATGTTGCACTAGTGCAGAAGTGAAACACTGGAATAAGTGCATTAGTGCAGCAGGGGATTATATAGAGAAATAAAGGTAATTTTTACTCTCATAAGTGTGTTCTGTTATTCTACACAAGGGGGAAAAAAGTCCCAGTTTGACTTGACTTGTAGATTCTTAAAAGACACTCAAACACCCGGTACCAATGCTTAAATAAAAGAAAGGATTTATTATTAATCACTAAATGGATGCTGCAGATTTTCATCCATATGAAGAAGCACATACTGCTTTAAGTTAAATATTAATTATTGTCCCAGTAGTCGAAGGAAAGTACTTTAAATGATGTCTTCATGATGAGATGTTTTGTATCGAAAGCCTTTTCCTGAATCACAAAGCAAATCAAATCTTGTTCTGTCAGTAGGATGGCATTTAAGTCTACGTTTCCATATATCTGTAATCGGCAATGGGAAAAGTTACAGCTGTCATCAAGACCACCGCTGTCAAATCCAAGACTAGCTGAGGTCAAGATTTAAGAGGGTCAAGGCCAAATCAAGGTCGAGTCCAAATGAATGCAAGACCGAGACCAAAAACTATCCAATCCTTTTGAAAAAGAAGCCTTTACTTCAGCTATGCTTGATTTGTGCAATGTACTTATAATTTTTACTTTGTTTTATAAGTTGTACACGTTAAAAGATAAGACAAGACAAATATTATTCTTAATCAATATTGGTGAAGACCAAGATCATATTTAGTTAAATCAACACCCAAGTCAGAGAAAAGGCCAAATAAAAATTTTAATAATTTGAGGAGAAAACAAATCAATACAGGAAACTATTCTAGCTATGTAATACAAACAAATGCAAATGTGAAAAAACAAGAAATACATGAAACGTGGCCATGAAATCAGTTGATCCGTAGATACTTACTGTTCTGGTCACTGAGTCATCTGGTGAGCTAATCACATTACTGATAAATAAAAGCTAGCATAAAGCTAGCTTTCTACTTTATGATTTGTTTGTAATTGTAAAAGAATTTTTCAGTTGAGATCAGCACATTACAAAAGGATCTGGGCCTCATGTAGCTTTTACATATTAATATAATGTCTATTTTACTAAACTACATTACGTTTGTAATGTACCTAATTCCATTTCATAAGTTTAAGTTAAACATATAATTATATATTATTATTTATTATTGTTCAACGTTGTTTACTTCAGTGGAAAATCTGCTCTTAATTTAAACATGTTGATACATAAAAAAAACAATCTTTTGTAGTTCAGTCTTAGAATGTATAGCATTATGATTTTATGCCATTACAAAATACCAAAAAATCCAACAATAAGAAAATTGACAGAAGATGACTCAAAACACATAAGGATGATTCAATAATGTTAGTTAAAAAAAGCATTCTAATGAACATTAAAAAATCATTCGTCAAATTTTTGTTTAAATAAACTTTTTTGTATGAAGTACAGTACATACAGTACAAGAGTAGAGTCTTTAGTTAGTGAAACGTCATTATAGATTCTGACATGAAAAACATCACACATTTTTATGGCATTCAGGTGCCTTTTCTTGGAATATAATACAGTTTGACTTAAAAATTAGAGTGAAGAATTTTAGAGCAGGAATGTTAAGGTGTTGTTGTTTTATTTATAGTCTGTCATTTGGTGTTGAATGTTTAACAGCATGGCTACGAGATCAGAGCGGTCTGTTTAGGAAATAGAAAATTAATGTTAAAGAACCGACACTTTTTCCCTCAGTCAGTGTAGGTAAGGGTAGGAAGATGCTGGAATAGGGAATAATGAACAACTGTTTTTGGTGTGTGTTGGTCAGTGGAGAGAATTGCCATTTGTGGTAAAAATTTAATATTTTTAGTCTTTTTTTAAAACACAAAACTATTTCAAATGCAGATTTAATCCCAAGGATCATAGAATAAAAATGACAAACTAGTGTTTTGGATTTCAAATATCACCCATTTGTTTTTGTAATGCTTTACACCTGTTTAAGATTTGAATAAGTCTCTGCCTCGGGTACTTGGACGTCCCCACAAGGAAAGCAATGTCGGAAAAGGTTTGACCTCGTGGACGGATTAGTGCGGTTCCCATAATGCAACTTGTTTTAAGCATTTATTAAATCCAAATGTTTCCTTTTGGTCGCTGAAGTTGAAGTGATGGTGGCTGTAGATAAGTGTTCATTAGCTGTCAGTGGAAGGTCTTGACTGGTCAATCGTGTGTGTATGCGTTTCTACCACCTGACTTGAAGAACGGCCCTGCTGTTCTTTCCCGATCGTCTTCTTTTCTAGTCCTCTCCGCTCTGGCTGGAAGGATGAGCTTCCCTGTGGCATGTTGATATCTCCGGGTGTGCTCACCTTTCAGTTCCCAGGAGCATCTGCGACCCAGAGAACCATGGTTCCACCCCACTAACACAAACAGTGCGGTGAGATCAAAGGCAGCCACGGCTCACCTGTGCTTCGGGAAAGAAAGCTGCTTAAACAGCCACGTGACCCGTAAACACCAGCAAATCGACTTGTTTGTTCCAAACAGTCACTCACGAGCTCCTGCGAAGGCTGTTAAAAAAAACAGGTTTCCAACAAGCAGCATACACATGTTTAGTTGATAGGAACCAAATTCATGATAATACAATGATTAATAAAAAATATAATTGCTATGAAATGATGAGTCTGCGAGGTTTATTTACTCTAATGACTTTTCATTTTCATTTTCATGTAAAATGCACTGTTTATCAGAAAAAAAAGCAAATTAGGAGTGTGTGTTGGAAGAGAAGTGCTGCTTTATACTGTAGAACTGTTAATAATTAGAGTGTGTGCAGTGCTTTGTGTAATGATCCGAGCACACACCTCGGCTCTAACGGCTTAACACTGAAACACTCGACCTTCTGGGCCTTCTTGTCTGTCTGCACCTCGTGTGTGTGTGTGTGTGTGTGTGTGTGTGTGTGCACATGTTGGCATAGAGCATGCAGGACAAATTTAGAGAGAAAGAGAAAGAAGGACGGAGAGATGGACAGAGCGAGGGATTGAGAGATTGAAAGAGGGAGGAGTGTACAGGACTTATGGCCACGTCTCCATCTTCAAGAGAACACATTTAAACTGTGCTTTGAAAGGGAAATCAGGACTCATCTTTCTGACGAGGACTGTAAAAACAGCCATGAGAGGATCATTGAGTTCATCCTAAACGAGGGATGAAAGGAAGGCAAAGAATGAGAAAGATGAAGAAAGAAGACCATGGGGAAAATTAAAAAATAAATAAATAAAGACGGACGGAATTGAGAAGAAAAGGCCTGAAAGTAAAAAACAACAACAACAACAACAACAGAAGAGTAGAAAGGAGGGGAAAAGAAAGAAAGAAAGAAAGAAAGAAAGAAGCAATCTAATAAATAAATGCCCATAAGATGATGCATAGAGAGACCAATCCAATTTTAATGAGGTTAATAGACAGATAGACAAATGGAAAGAAAGAAAGAAAGAAAGAAAGAAAGACATAAACCTGTAATTATCTTAACACTACCATATTGAGCTTTTGTGCTTTCCTTATATTTGTGTGAGAGAGAGATATAAAGCGATATAAAGTGTGTGAGATAGAAAGAAAAGCCCATCATGCCTATTAGTAGGATTTCACACACACACACTTCTGATCTAAATCGCACTAAATCCCAGCAGTGTGTGTTACAGAGATTATATAAGTACAGTGTGTGTACGTGTATATATGTACGTGTATGTGTGTTTCTGTGTGCGGTGAATTCCTTTGTGTACGTTCTGTATCGGCTGGTGCGCATGCGTGCATGTGTTTTTGTTTTTTATCACACTGTATGAGTGTTTCTATACAATGTGTGTTTTGTGTGTGTGTATGGCTGTTGTCTAAATTTAGTATCATTCATTTGAGTACAATTTTATACGGTATTATTGCTCTTGAATATCTGTAAGGCAACGTCAGCACTCGATCCGTTCCTGCATCTGAACTCTGAACCGACGCAAACAAGTTGCTCACGGCGATGCTGATTTACGACGCGCCATCAAAGTTTCCCTAAACTCAGTCGTTCTGAATTTATGAGCGACACACCCCTTTCGGCTTTATGAAATGTGAAAAGCTAAAATTAAAGCAAAGTGCTTTGTGCGGATATTTCGTTAACGATAAAAACGACTTCAGCCCTCCCCCTATCCACACCTCTCACACATATACTTTCCCTCTCTCTCGCTCTTTCTCTCTCTTTCTCCCTTTCACAAATTAGCTTTAGTCCTGCAGGGCAAAATGACAAGAGGTTACAGGAAGACTATGTGTTTAATTAATTCAAAAATGCTTAAATTGCTTTTACAGTTGTTATCAGAGATAGAAAAAAAAAGAAAGAAAGGAGAGCATAGGGGAAAAAAAAAAAAGAGAGAAATCTGTGTTGCCAGTGCTGGGGCGTAATTAGCTCCCCGGGGAGACGGATATTTAGCTTTAGCAATGTTGCAGCACTTAGGACACCGATTTCTATTTCGGTAATGAAGGGTCCGGCTTGTCGGGGAGGACAGCTGTAGCTTGGTGTGTGTAAGTGTGTGTTGAAGAAAGGGAGGGGGTTTATAGAGAAAGAGAAAAGAGGAAGTTAGGGAAAATGAAGCGGGTGGTGGAGGTGGAGGTGGTGGTGGCAGTGTATGTCAGTTCAGTCCTTCGTGGCGGTTCGAGGAGAGTCAGTGCGTCTGCTCTGAGTGAGTGGGTAATGGATCTGGCAGCGGAGGGTCCCAGGGGCTAAACATTACTCAAAGTATTTAGGTTTCCAATTAAACCAGGAAAAGCAGTGTCCATTTTGAAAGCGGAGAAATGTGCCTGCGTCTGATGCAAACCTGGACCTGTCCCGTTCCACAACCAGTGCCTTGTTTAGACAAACTTTAATTATGTGCTGATTCGAGCGGCTTCGGTGGTGAGGTGTCGGGACAGAGATGTTATATCCACACACACACACACACACACACAGAAAGAGAGAGAGAGAAAAAGAGAGAGAGAGAGAGAGAGAGAAGCAGCGGGACTTCAATGATCTACCAGAGAAAAGCAATGAGTATTCTGAGACTGCCGGAGCAATTTGAAGCATCACGCTCCCTTCGGGTTTGGACTGAACACCGCTCCAGGGCCTTTCTGCTGCAACTCTATGTATGTGTGTGTATGACTGTGTTGGACCTGTTGGACTATATCAGGTTACTAAATAATGAGATATACTTAGAACAGGGTTAGCAGCCAACCTATTCCACACACTCACTAATCTTTGGTCTTTGGTGTATTTTTGTTAAAATAAGAATTAAAGACAATACGTTCTGTTTTTAATCTATGAACATGTGCATGTTCACGTTTTAGCTCACGTCTGTTATGTATGCATTATAATTCAGTTTTAATAGTGAAATAAGAATGCCAAAAAAATAAAATTGATACTTTTTTCAAGAATATAATACATTTGAGAAAAAATGTAGTCAAATAATACCAATGAATAAAAAAAATGACAGAAATAAAACACAAGTATGATTATATTTATTTCTACACATGTAGTATATCAGATATATAGCCCGATACAAAACTGAGAGAGGTGCCAGATTTAAATTACTGCACTTTATATGACATGACCCACTAGGCAGGGGATATGCTAATTGGAAGAAAGCAAGTGTGGTTTTATTTAATTTCCCAGGGTGCACTTGGAATTAGCTTCAACACTCTTCTGTCTTTCCTTAAGAAGCAGAGATACATACATCCAAACACACACTTACAAGTTAAACGAAGCCACAAGAACAGTTAACCATTCATTACAATCCCAGATCTGTGTTATCTCCCTGATGTTTATCTCCCTGTCCGAGAACCAAATCCATTCTTGCCCCTGTTCAAGCTCTTCTTTCTTGTGTTGGCTTCATGGAGATTACTTGCTGGCCCATAGTGTAGCATAATGTAGCCTAACAACAATAGAATAATAAAAAAAAAACACTTGACTGGCGCCCTTGCAGCCTCCGTGCTACGCCCTCTAACCGTGCCCTTCGTCACCCCCCGCCGGGCAGCCATTGTGACGAGCCACTGACCGTACCATCCGCTCTCTCTGCGCTCTTCCAGCAAATAAAAAACTGCGCTCGGAGAAAAAGAAGCCAAGAATATGTGAGAGTAAGAAAAGGATAAACAGAGCATGCTGGCATTCAGCCATAGCAGGAGAACACAATATGAGTGCCAAACCAGCATTTTAAAGTCTGAATACTAGCAAAAGCCTATGATAAGAAATGAGCAGTTGTCAGAGGACGCAGGTCAGACAGTACAAAAGTCACATTCTGTCAGTTTCTGAAACATTGGTTGTATGTGCTTAAAATAGAACTATTTTTTTAATTGTACAAATATAGTTAAATTGAATGAGTGTGTTATCCAGAGGAGTAGGTGGACTCAACTAGTCTTGATTCCCTTTGTTAAAGCCGATATTATTTCCGTACATTGTAATTTTTTCATATTTTGTTAGCATTTTTTTTTTTTGGCTTCCTTGTAATACAAATAGATAATAAATTTGGAATGTAGCAAGCCTGTGCATCATATTCCAGAATTTATCGAGATCAAGACAGTTTTTAAAATGCATTTCTATGCATGATGTGGTGGCTCTGCTGAAATTACTGATCCTGAAATTGAGAGCGTGCAGCATGGAAGCTGAGGACCATTAACACATTAACAAACATCAATGACTCTGCTTTCCTTGCATGGAGGATGTGATGTGTATCTGGAAGGTTTTTCAGCCATGTTAATCTCCGGCCTCAGGAGTGTTAAAAAATAAATTAAAACTCCTTATTTGCCTTCTCTGATGGTCTTGAAACTATCTGAGCATGAGCAAACCACAGGTTCAGTTGTGCTCATTTACAGTTTTGGTCTCGACAGAATTTATGATGGAATTAACTAAGGATTTTATTTTATTTTACTTCACTTTTAAGGAAAAGTAAACTAAGTGTACGCGGAAATAGTTTAAATATAGACAAGACTGGAATAAACATAAAGTCAGTTGCACATCTTTACCCTTAATCTCTAATTATAAGAAATACGAAAAAATAAATAAATAAATGAATAAAAGACTTGTGCAGTCTTTAACATATGCTGTCGTCTGGATTTGGCTTTATCTAGTCTCAAGTATTTGGAAATAAACCAATGTACATTTGGCCACTGTTTAACCCCAATTTTACGAACTATTTGAAAAATCCCCAAGTATTATTAATGGTCTAGTCAAATTATTATAAAACAAGTAAAAATGTGTAGTAATAGTTGAATAGTAAATGTATTAATTAACTAGTGAAATGTATTAATGAATTGCCTTAAGACATTAGTTATAAAGTGAATGTATTAGTGGTCTGATGAGTCCAGATTGACCCTGTTTCATAGCAATGGGTGAATCAGGGTAAGAAGGGAAGCGCATGAAGCGATGCACCCATCATGCATCATGCCCACTGTACAAGCCTCTAGAGGAAGTGTTATGCTGTGGGTTTGGGTCAGCAACTTAATGCGGCAATAAAATGCTAAACACTGACAACCTGCATGTACTCAATGACCAGGTTATCACATCATTGGAGTGGTATCATCTGTTTCCTGATGGCACAGCCATGTTCCAGGCTTTACTGTAAATGGAGTGATTTGGGGCACATGAAAAATTTAGTTTACACATGACCTGGTCACCGCATTCTTTGCTATAATCACAACTACTGTAAAAGTGATTGAATTAAATCTTGTTGTTAATGGACTACCAGTAAAAAAAGTTAAGAAATTAGTAAATGTATTAGAAAACTATGCAGTATAATATGGAAGTTATAAATGTATGAATGGACTAGTAAATGTACTGTATTAGTAGCTTATTTTACTATATTAATTGAATATGTATTCAATAACCATTGAATATATGAAATGTGTTAATGAATGAATGAAAGTAATAGTTGACTTGTGATTATATCAATAGACTAGTGAATGTGTTAATGGAGTAGCAAATGCACTGTATTAGTTTACTCTTAAATGTATTCATTTATTTTTGAGTGTATTACCAGATTAGTGAATGTAATAGTTGACACTAGACTATATTAAAAGAGTAGTTAATGTATTAATAGATCAATTAATGTATTGGATAACTGTTAAATATAATTATGGATTAGTTAATGTATTTTAAAAAAACAAACAAACTATGAAATGTTAAAAAACTGTTCAAAGCTTTTATGCATTAGAAATTAGATTAACTGATGAATTTATTAATGAATAAGTAAAAATATTAGTCAATTAGCAAATTTGATAATAACGTAGTCTACACAGCCCCTAGTGTTGAT
>JAQMYG010000023.1:5574692-5584900 GCA_030014215.1 Clariallabes teugelsi | reverse complement strand
ACTTTCTAATTTGTATTTATCGGAATACTCCCAAATGAGTTATTAATCAAAAAAGCAGCAGCTTGGCTCATGTACCTGTCATAATATACAGGTTTCTTTTTTGCTAAAACTGAACTGAACAAAGACAGAACCTGCTCTAAATCTGGTCTAAAGCAGTCCAGGCCATTTACAATAACGTGAGATCAGCTCTGTCCATTTGCTTGAAAAATAGCTGCACAGCTGTTTTAAAGCACTTAGCTAATTACATTGCTGTTGGCTTGCCACCCACTTGAACTGTCCTGGGTGTTTGTGTGTGAGTGTGAGATCACCTCTAGAGGTTTGTGCTTCACATTATAGTGCAACATAACCATGTACAGTCTGTTTAAGTCACTTTCCAGATAATCTTTGTGTGATATCTGATGTTATTCTGTACAAAACCACAGGGATCCATTAGGCAACTAAACTCCATCCTACTCCAAACGCAATGCATGATTATGTACTTTATTTACAGTAATCCAGTATGTACTACAGTGCTGTGAAAAAGTATTTCCTGATTTATTTTATATTATTTGCATATTTGTCACATTTAAATAATTCAGATAATCAAAGAAAAAATTACTTTACACAAAAATAACTGGAGTATATAGAACATCCTAAAAATCATCATGAATATGATTTTCATAACTAG
This sequence comes from Clariallabes teugelsi, assembly GCA_030014215.1. NCBI lineage: Eukaryota > Metazoa > Chordata > Actinopteri > Siluriformes > Clariidae > Clariallabes > Clariallabes teugelsi. The sequence continues at coordinate 5,584,233 of JAQMYG010000023.1, read as the reverse complement.
CCACAATTTTGGAAAGCTAAGTTAATTTCACTTGCCACACCCAGGCCTGAAAACTGCCAGACCTGTTGAATCAAGAAATATAACCTGTCTGAAAAAGTGAAGCTAAAATAGTCATAATCTAAAGAAACAGATGAGGTGCAAAGTAATTGACATGTTTCAGTCTGGAAAGGGTTACCAAGGCTTTGGGACTGCAGTGAACCATGGTGAAAGCCATTATTGACAAATGGAGTAAACTTGGAACAGTGGTGAACCTTTACAGGAGTGAATGGCCTACCAAAATTACGAGTGCTCAATGACGACTCATCCAGGAACTCATAAAAAAAAAAACCCAAAAGACATCTAAAGAGGCCTCTCTTGCCTCAGTTATTGTTCATGATTCTACAATAAGAAAGAGACTGGGCAGAAATGGTATCCATAGGAGAGTTCCAAGGCGAAGGCTACTGCTGTCCAGTTTGTATAGTTCACTGCAGTGAGATGGGTGCAGTGAATAAGAGCTACTGTATCTGTCATCTTTGTTTTATTTAAAGAAAAATAACAGGTACAGTAGCTCTTTGATGTTGTTGGCACATCTGCCATGCTTTGGCAAGGCCGTGTCCCATGTGACCCAGAGGGTGGGGGTTATAAGGATGGAGGGAGGTGTACTGATAGAGTGTCTGTTTCTATGAGGAATTGGGAATAAGACAAAGCATCTAAGACATGCAATTGTATTTGAACTGGGTTAAAGAAGGTGTGTACAGTATGTGTTTGTGTGGAAGAACCCCAAGTAGAATGTAGAAGAGCTCAATAACTTATAACATAACATATAAAAGGTGAGGTGTGCAATATAGCTGCTGTGAAATTCTCTCACAGCTCAATTGCTTCATCAGGTGATTATTTTAAAATGTAAATATGTGTGTGTATATATTAATTTATTTATTTATATTTAAACATACTGTCATGAAGGTGCCTGTAGTTACAGACTAATAAATAATAATTTGTATGCATAGTAAAGAAGGGGTTAATGCTAAACTGTGATATTATATACATAGCAGTTATTTGTACTGCATACAAAGATTTATATAAAAAAAAACACATTCCTTTATTCTTTGATAAAATGTTGCTGTGTATTAATACATTTTATACAGTTTATTTAGTTATTTATTTAATGTATTCATATATTTTATATATTTAACCTCTGTTGCAGAGGAGAAGTTCATTTAGAGTCACCAGCCTCAGAAATAACTAATTAACAAACAGCACCTCAGATTAGAGGCGTTATGAAGATTTTACAGATCAAAAGTAGCTATATATGTATAAATATATGAGTTGTTCAAACCCCAGCTCCACCAAGTTGCTGCTGTTGGGTCCTTGAGCAAGGCCCTTATATACACACAGAGAGTAATGGGTGCTGATATATTTTAGAAGAAATAGAAGGTTCCTGGAGCAAGTAAAAGGAAAACATAAACAGTGATAATGAAATCCTTATATAACTATATGATGTGTGAGTAGAATTTTCACCAAGCTCTCTCTGTTTCTATCAGCTTAGCAATGGAGATCCAGTTTCTTCCCCAGCCACATCTGTGTCATCTTACTTGTTTTGACAAAACAGCTTAGCATAAAGTAGGAGGTGTCAAGCTAAACAAAAGAGTTTTGTCAAATGTGTATTCATGGGTAGATGTACAGTATTTGTGGCTATGTGTGTGTATGTGTGTTGCACATGTCAGTCACAGCTTAGACCTCTAGGGCTTGTGTTTGAGACAAATCATTTGATTCCTCGTGAAGGCGTCGAGTCTCGAGGAGGCTGCGAAGAGTCTCTTGTAGCTCAGATATTGTAAATGTCTCTCGAACACAAACACACTTTACAGAGGCATGTCAGAACAAATGTTGAGACGCTTTATGTTTTTGGTTTCAGGAAAAAGGGCTGGGAGTTTTGAATACATAAATTTAAATGTTGATGATGACTGACATTGGATCACAGATATAAGGATTTTTATACAAATGAGCGCTCTGAGATTGTAGAAAAGGGGTTTGGGTGGATGAGGAGCTGAAAAATATTTTGGTGGAATGAACTGAATTTATTCTGTAGCAGAATTGTTCAATGTTTTAAAACAATGCCATAATTTATCAAGTCCAGATTTTTACACTCTCACTCACACATCGTCTATACCACTTTATCCTGTATACAGGGTCACGGGGGCCTGGAGTCTACCCTAGGAGACTAGGACACAAGGTGGGGTACAGTCCATCGCAGGGCACACACACATACACATAGACATGCTCATTCACACACTACAAGAAATTGTGTGAGGCAACCGGAGTATCCAACGGAAACCCACCAAGCATGGGGAGAAGATGAAAACTCCATGCACACAGACCCCGAGGTGGGTATCGAACCCGGAACCTGGAGGTGTAAGGCAACAGTGCTAAGCCACCGTGCCGTCTAGATTTCTACATAAGAGTGAAAACAGAATTAAAAATAAAATAATTACCATGCTAAGTAGGCTATTTTGTCATTCATCATGCTTCAATTTTAAGATTGATGTTTGTCATTATATTATGCACCTCATATAGTGAAAAATATAAAGGTGAATTATCATTATGAATCAAAACATAACCACATTAAGTTGATGAGTATTATTTACTGCCTGGAATCACAAATGGCTTAAAACATTTAAAGGTAGCTTTTGTTAAAGGGAAAACATTTTATTACACTGGATTATGAAAATCATTTTAATAATCCAGTTAAAATTTTAATATTTGAAGATCTTAATTCTAGGCAAAGGTAAAAAGAGTTCTCAATCTAAAAATCCAATTATCCAACAACTGCAATACATAACTTATACAAGGTAGAGAAGGGTAATAAAATACAGTAGTATGTTAGTAAGGTGTTGGGCCACCACAAGGTTCCAGAACAGCATCATTCTATGTTGATTCTACTTAGACTTTATATGTTTTTTATGTTTGTTTTTTTCAGTAATGTTATTCCCTCAGTTTATCATGGTGGAGAGCACCATGAAAAAAGTGTACGTGAGAAGGATATACTGGATGGAGGTGGAGTCATTCATGAAGAGTCAACACCCATCAGGATGGAAAAGATTCTCTGTATTCGTATTGCACTGATCCATCCCTTTAAAGAGGAAGGTGACGCAAACCACGTTAACAAAATTTCCCATACAGTATAACATAGCCATTTGTTTTTCCTTTAATGTCTCTCATGATTGTGTTTCGGTATAATGGATTTTACGAGAAATATACATTTGCCGGCTGTGCAGTATATAACACATAGGGATTTAAGTACTTGGGGCCCTCTTTAGTACAAATATATTATTGCACGCAACTTGCGGAAGAACATTTTTGTAACACCTGTCGCTGACATGGAAATTGATGGTTGCGACTGGAAACGGCAAGTCAACGCACATTCACGGCGTATGCGAGACTCGAAGGAAATATTCTCCGCAGATTTAATCATCTGCAGCTGTTATAATAGTTTTTTGAGAATTATAGATGAATGAAGAATATGGAAATGACCATTATCATAGTTAATGAGTATTAGTCGAAAAATCTAACCTAGAAGTACTCTGCTAGCATAAGTTAAACACAAGTTAGACCAAAACGCCCCAGACAGTAGATGCTTGCTAGTGAGGCTTTCACAGAATAGTTAAAAAAATGTTTTTGATAAAGATTCTGTTAGTTAGTGAGACAAAAGGTGAAAGAGAGCTAGAAGAGCTGACCAAGGTCTCTTAACCACAGCAAGATTAACAAAACTGTCATTACAAAATAGTCATGAATTAGCTTACTAGATAACAGGAAAAAATGCATAGAAGCTAAATAAGAACACACTGAAAAAGAGCAGAAGTTCATCTGAGATTGGTTAATTCACAGAAAACCAGACTCTTATGACCAAACGTCAAAGATTAGCTCTAGCCAAACAAACAGTGCTAATCAACTAGCTAACTAGATAAAGAAAAGCGTTTAAAAAAAAAAAAAAACCTTCTCAGAAGACACTGTAAAGCTTGGAAGACAACAATTACCAAAAGTGAAACCTACAGTATTGTGGTTAGCACTGTCGCCTTGCACCTCCAGGGATGAGGGATCAATTCCCGCTTCGGGGTCTGTGTGCATAGAGTTTGCATCTTCTCCCAGTACTTGGTGGATTTCTTCAAAGGTATTCTGCGTTCCTCTCACAGTCCAAAGACATGCAGATTTGGCTAATTTGTGTGTCCAAATTGCTTAAAGTGTGTGAATATATGTGCGCTTGTGCCCTGCGATAGATTGGGACCCTGTCGAGGGTCTACGTGTATAAATAATGCAACCAGAATACATTGACTAGTTGTACTGTAGATATAGTTAGCTAATTGACAAACATGAAATGTATTTCTTTTTTGAGAGAGTTAAAGTCAAGTGTGTATCATTTGATTTGAGCACTTAATATTCTCATGCAAAATGAATAGAAAATGAGTTTTGGATCAATTCTGATGTAACACAGTGTCTTTAATAGCCAAAACTTCAAAATTCAGGACCAGAATTTCATGTCTTTCAAAATTGTAAATACTAAAACGTATTTATTGTTGTTTGTTTGTTGTTGTTTTTTTTTTTTTTTTCAAAATCAACTCAAGAACACCATGTATTTTTCACTAACTCAACAGTGTTAATATAATTTTTACCCCCTGACCCCCGCCCACTTTACAAATAGTTTTACCCAATCATAGAAAAGCTTTACCAATTTATAACTCCTCAGACAATTTGTCTCATGCAAATTCTTCTGCATTTGCACTCATGACACAAGTTGGAATTGACCTCATTAAGTTTGCATATCTGCCCATCTCATCTGTCCAGTTGTTGCTCGGCTCATTAGGAGCTTGTCCCTGATTGGTCAACCCTGTCCAGCCCACGGTGAAGTGATGATGCGATGAGGACAGGGAGATTGATGCTGCGTGGTGGGAACTGGAGCAGCAATGCTTTGAAGTACTGCAGAACTGGGAGGAAATTGATATATCACTTAAAGCTCAAGAGACTGTTATGGGAGCTCCAGTCAGGTTAATGCGATAGCCTGCACATTACCCTCATAACCCCACTCGGTCCAGACCTAATGCCTAACTCAGCACATGCAGGGCAATGCCTATACACACACACACACACACACACACACACACAAAGAGATCTTGTCTTTCTGTTGTATGGAAAGTACAGTATGTAACATCTTGTTTTCTCAAAACATTTTTATTTCTATCTTTAGTGTTATCTCCAATTATGTACGTAGTATTGTTGCTAAACAATGCTATACTTAAATCCAGGACTCAAAAGAAAATATTTTTTTCTACAATTGTTTTCTTTATGTATTCATATCTACAAGGAGACATTATTTAATCTGCATTAAGTCCTTAATACGTACATCTGTACATATTTTTTGTCTGTTATTCAAGCCTAGTTTTGAGCATTTAACTGCTGTATAAGGGGCAAAAGGCATTAAACATCTTTGATGAAAGATACTAAAACATCTCAGTTTCAGGTGTGCTTTATGAGTTTAGAAGATGCCATCATTTAACACTCCTAATCCCACATCATGCCCTTGACATACCTTTATCCCAGCCTTTCAGATCCTTCATTTTGAAGTCAGGGTCATGGCACTTACCTTTGAATGCGCTCACTTATCCTGAACACCCCCACATCTCTCTCTCTCTCTCTCTCTCTCTCTCTCTCTCTCTTTCTCTCACACACACATATATATACACACACACACACACACACTCTTCACTCCCCCACAGAGGTGAACCTGAGATTATCCATATTTAATGCTATGCAGAAATACATTTACATTAAAAATGCAGAGCGGTGTCTTTTTAATTTACGCAGCCCGTATTTATTATTAAACCTTTGTCTTTCCAGTCAGATCCTGGGATTTTGGTTGTCTGTCAGCATTATGTCTCATTCTGACACCCATCATGCACACCAGGCTTGTCTTTGATTCGCCTTGTCTGTGCCGCTGTACAGTCAGAAAAAATAACTCCAGTCCAAAAGATTAGAAAGTGATATTCAGTCAGCAGCTGGTCATGCTCCGGAGCAACTGTTTCGCTGAAATTTCATCGAAACACAATAATTCAGGACAAAGTGTCCTGATTTAAGTACATAAAGTTTTTGCGTAATATTACATGTTATTGTATAATATTAGACATTTTGGTCTGGTCAGTGAGTACAAATACGCTTGTACACAATTGAATGCTGAAATGCTGTCCTGTCCCCAAGTTCATTTCTGTACTGCATCTAGACTCTCCAGTACAGTAGGTGGCAGTGTACACCTAGTTGTTTGAAGAAGAGGCGTAGAAGAGTATGCTGCAGACAACCTTCACTTTGTGCCAAGCTACAGTATATTATTGATCTTTTCGACCCAAATCGTGAAGAACCCTTTCATCTGTTTCTTACTTTCTCAGTAAGAGAAATATATGCGGATGAGATCGCTACGTGCTGTGTATTTATGCAGATTTCCGAAGAGACAGACAGCATGTATGAGTGTATGAGTACTGTTGGGTTTCATATCTGATTGGAACTGTGCCTGAGTATACCGTACCAAGTGTGGAGTACACCTGCCAAGTTCACTGTAGTAAGGCGTGTTCACATTACTTAAATGTACAGGTATTTTGGATCAAGGTTGCTTTTTGTATTCAAGTCCATGCCTGAGTCTGTAGTGTTAAAGCACACAACAGCAATTTAAAGTTAAAGAATAACACACCACACTGTTTTTCTGACTATAACTAAGGAACATAACAAATGTTGTGGGACTTCCTAAAAAGAAATAGAAAGATAGGGAAAAAAGCTGTTCCAGGTATCACTTACATTTCATTCCCTCATCAAAAAAGAAGTGCAATAAATAAACAGCAGCTCTGGCTTGTCTTGAAGACTGTCTTCAAGAAAAATGTCTTTACAGTGAATGATTGTATCTCATGCATGGAACCCAGAACGCCTAGCTGAATTATACATTTCACCTAGAAAAAATTAACAAAGATGATGGGAACAATATGTTTTGTCTTGTGCATGTGCAAAAACATTTTGGGTGCTTTAGTAAAACATAGTTTTAATATAATAGCTTTAGTATAATATACATATTATTAGATTTTTCTCTATGACTTTGTAATTTTCAATCAAACATTTATTTATTTATTCATTTATATAGAGTATGGTAATTGTGTTAAACCTTTTTATTTATTTATTTTTTATTTTATTTTAAGGTGATCAGTTTTATTTGTCAGTTCATGGTCTTCCACAACATGAGCAGAAACTCAGATTGTGATCCATTTTATTGTGAATTACATGAATGAATGTATTCTGTCTAAATAAACAAATCAGTTAAGTTCTAAAGCTAATATTGGCAACTTTTATGTAAGCATGCAAAAAGAATGTTTTTGGTATGCTGCTGGTGGTGGTGTCTATGTGTCTATGTATGTGGGGGTGCTTTGATGGGTCTGGTGTGGTGTTCACTGGAGCCTTGTGCATATATATGGAATTTTTGAATATCTAAAACATTATTTAGCATCCAAATCAGTTCTGCTTGTCTGACTGATGGACAATTTGGGTGTGACCCCCAGCTCAGTGTGCAGAACCTATACTGCATATAGTTGGGACGTTCATATTGACTCCATTGGCTCAGCTTCCTTTTATCCTTTTAATGTGCTTTTGGTGGAAGCAGCCATGAAATATGCATGCAGAAAAATAGCTTTTCCATATTCTCATGAGCAATTATTGACATGATTCAGACAAGTTAATGCAGCTTATTTCCATTTTCTTTTATATAGCTGGTCCAACATATTGAATATACATTTTACTCCAAAGTATTACTGATATTTGTCTGTTCTTTTTTAGTCCTTGAAATTTGTTAATAATTAATTTTAGATTTAAGTTATAAATAAGACTACATATACCCAAACTTTGGCAAAATAAATTAGCCAGTAAGACTTTGGAAATGTACTTTTGAATAACCAGTATTTTTAAGTGGTTTGTGTAGTGTTTATATGAATACATAAAAAAAAAAAAAAAGTTGTAGTGCTCTGGTAATGAAGTTTAAGTAATTATTTAAGATGTTAATTGTATATATTTTTTGTTTATGTAGAAAATGTAACTACTACTACTACTACTACTACTACTACTAATAATAATAATAATAATAATAATTATAATAAGTTGCAGAAAGATGTGCCTATAAAAATTATCATGCATATTCATAATTGGAGATCACTTAAACACCTGGTGAAGTTGCATCGTAAAAAAAATCAACAGCAGAAATCACAACATTATATCACAAGAATTTACAGAATTGGAACTAAACAGCCGTGTTTCCAATAAGAAAACCACTTGCCAGTGAGATTAATCTAAAAATTGAGGCTTCAGTTTGTTAGAGAGCATAAAGTTTGGAGTTTGGAGCAATTGAAAAAGTCATGTGATCTATGTTATGATTTTGGTTTGCTTCAGTTGATCAGGTCTAGGTTCATCCACATGTATGTTTGTGTCAACACAATGAGGTGAGCTGATGACCTAAATGTACTGATTGATCAGATTATCCCATCCTCCCGGTTGACAGAACCATGTTCCAGGACTCTGGAGATTGTGAGTGTTTCTGGGAGTATGAGGAATCATTTTCATATATTAATTGCCCACCATGTTGTGTGGTGTAATGAAAGCTGAAAGGGGTCAAATTAAATCCAAGTGTATGGTATTTTTTTTCCTTTTTTTATTTGCATGGTATCTTCTGCTCAATACATTTAAACATATGGTTTGATGAACATTTTCCCCCCAAATTAAGACAGAATACAAAGCACAGATTTCAGCAAGTTGAGATGTGGATCTTACTCGGTGCCCCAGCAGTAGCTCTCTGGCAGTCCTGAGATGTTGCATTCCTCTGGTCATTAGCACAGACTTAAGTATTGAACTAGCCATAACAATAATAGTGTCATGATTGAAAAATTCAACATGAAACCCTTTTCTGCCATATTTCTGCCATCGGTCGTAATCAGCGGGGATTATTAAAGTGTTTCATATGGAAGTCTGGCAGGATGGAAAGATGATGATGGTCTGTGGTGTGTCTCAGCCATGCTCTCACTTGATTCATCTTGACTCTCTCTCTGTCTCTCTCTCTCTTTCTCTCTCTCTCTCTTCCTCTTTCACAGAGAAACCCAGAGGCCCTGAGCTGTTTAAGAGAAAGAGATTCAGCATTTAAGCCTGTGGTAGCCCACTGGGGGATCTAGATCAGCATTTAATTCTCAGGGTTGGTCTGTCTGTACATTTATGTGTGTTCATGTGAACTGGTTTATGTGATTATTCATAAGGTATGTGTGTGTGTGTGTGTGTGTGTGTGTTTGTGTGTGTGTGTGTTTGTGAGATGAAGTCAATTATCTAGTAAGAGTATGTATGTTTACTGATTTATCCCATCCCTGAATAAGTTATGAATATTATATGAATTGCGCGCACACGCACACACGCACACACACACACACAAACACACAAACACACACACACACACACTCACACACACACACACGCACACACACACACACACACACACACACACACACAC
>JAQMYG010000023.1:5517736-5536358 GCA_030014215.1 Clariallabes teugelsi | reverse complement strand
TTATATTATTATTATTTTTAATCTTATTTATTTATTTATTTTTATTTTTTCCTACGATACATGAGTGGTAGTGATCCAAAGAACTCCAGTGCTGTTTCTTTGTTTGTTTGTTAAAATTCTCTGGCATTTAAAAAAAACCTCACCAAAAATGTGTTTTTGTTTATTCACAATAGAAAAATACAGTTGCACAATAGGCATAATGAGAACAGTAACAGAATGAGTGGACATAGTCCAAAACTAAGGGGATGAGAAATAGTAAGGCAACAATAGAATGGTTTGGATCAATTAATCAATCAATGAGTGTAAAAAAAAGGCAAGGATGTAAATTAATCTAGCTAACTATTATAATTATTGTTATTTATTACCAATTATATGATTGCTGTACCAAAAGTGATGCAAAAATGGCCGTAATTTTTCTTTGTTACTGATCTACAGTAGGTTGTTCACATTGCACATCTTGGTAGAGGAACTCTTCCTCTATACAAAATTCCTACTCAACATAAACTCCATCGCAAGCCATGCATTTGCACCATCGTTGAACCCAATTCTCCAGTCCTCTTTGAAAACCCACTGGTTATGGTACTGGTTATGGAGATGACACAATTGACAAGAGCAATGACAAAAGAAAGTTTTATAGGAATGGACTTGTAAAAATTGCCTTATGATTTGAATCAACCAGTTTTCTCTGGGTATCCACAGTCCAATGACATGTAGATTAGGTTAATTGGCATTCTCAAATTATCTGTTTTGTGTAAACATTTGTGTGTGTGTGTGTGTGTGTGTGTGTGTGTGTGTGTGTGTGTGTGTGTGTGTGCACGCCCTGCGATGGATTGGCATGATGTTCAGGGTGTACCCTGCCTTGTGCCCAAGGTCTCCTGCGATAGGCTTCAGGCCCCTGTAACCCTGTATACAGGATAAGCAGCATAGAAAAATGAATGAATGAATAAAAATAAGTGTATAAATTCAAGATGGCAGGTTTACGAGAGCAATGGTCTTCGCATTTATATATTATTATTATTATTATTATTTTATACAGGATGAGCTTGCAGCTCTTTATACATGACAAGGTTTTTTCTAACACACCTGATGGAACTCAATCAACAAACCCAGCAATGATGATTACGGTGTATGAATTCCACAATTAGTCAGCACGCCATAAAAAATGTCCACTTCACTGAAATCTTAAGAAGTCCGAAAAAGAGAATGTGTAATCTCATGAAAATTGACAGATTTGGATGTATCACGGCACATTACGTGAGGATTCCTACTGTATGACTGCGGCACACAACTGGTCACTCTGTACCCAAAGCCATGCTGTCACTTCACCCAGATGTTCCACTGATGGACAACAAGTAAACTGAGCTCATGTGAGAGACATATGGACAGTGACAAATTTATTATGGCCATAACATTAGATAAATGTGTCTGTCTGCATCACCTCAAAGACTCCACCATTAGCCATGAGCTCATAGAGGAAGAAAGCGAATTCCAGGCTGCTTAGCAGCTGGTCGAGCTGCTGCGTCTGCACTCTGCCTGCGTTCGGGCTATTACATAATTAAATTTGGACTTGGATGTTGCTTTTTAAGAGATTATGGCAGCATATGGTTGCTTGAACAGGTGCCAGCCTGTGAAATAGAGGTTCTTTCATGACTGCCGCTCTCTCGCTGTCTATCAGCTTTACAGAGTTTATTGAAAATCAGGATAGGCTCGCGTGCCAGAAGTTAATGAATTGGTGTTATGATCTTGGGCCAAAGGATGCTGGTGAGTTATAATTTAGGATTAACATCTAAAAAAAAAAAATGCAAACAAAATTGAAGTCGTAAAAGTGTCCAGGGTCTTGAGGTTGGGTGGAGTTTCAGTTTATGGCAGCATAAACGTATAAAATACTAAAACGGCACTTAAAAGAAGTCTATGTATGTAGGTAATTAAACAGCCTCTGCTTTTTATCTGAATTCTCAAAATTATATGGTTCATTATACCACAGCATTCTTGAATTCTTCCTACTGATTTTGGTATCGGAACGTGGTAGACGGTGTTGATTAATTTTCTACAAGAGTAGCTGTAAAAGATGATGCAAGGTATATTAGAGATTTATACTAATGCATTCATTTGAATATTTTATAATTTTTATGGTGATAAATAATTCACTTCATAAACAAAAAAATAACAAAAAAGAGTGTTTTTTTTTTTAAACAAAAAAAAAATTTAATAGTTGATATTAAGGTTTCAGTAAGAAGAGGTTTATTTATTTATTTATTTATTTAGAAGGAGTCTCCAGTGCTTATTATAACTTAGTAAAGTTCTTCCTCTCGGTGGAAGTCCTCATAGACTTTTTCATGGGAAAAAGAAAGAACATGGTGAATGACTTTATATTCGTTATATTGTGAGCAATAACAGAATTCAGCTTTTTTTATGTCTATAAATTAACAAAAAGTTGCCTACTTGCTAATGTACTTTAATAAATACAACATTATTGGGAGTTATTATCCCAATGATAGTGGTAAAAGAAGAATAAAACATCTACAGTATGAAGAGAAAATAACCAACCATGGAGTGGCAACAAACTGATTATTTTGATAATTATTCTAATTTTATGTTTATGCACATCTATATATCTATTCCTTAGAGGGCTGTTAAACACATATGTCTTCTTCTCTCTCTCTTACCCCCACCCTCTCGCTCCCCAACCCACACACAGCATTCCAGGGTGTTCTTTTCCCTCTCTTGTCCCTTCTATTTGAAACATTGCTCCTGTCATCCCCTGGCCAGAATATATCACCTCGCTCTGTGCTGGCTGCCACACGGGACTCTGCAATGTTCGAAGTGGTTATTCCAGTCATTATTGCCCGTTAAATCCTGTGGCGGTCATAAAGACCCTCACAGGTCCCCGCTCTGAGCCGGAAGACGCCCGTTCCGACACTTCTTTACGAGCTCTCCTAGTCGCGCATCACTGCATTCACATCCTTCCACGGCTGGGACGGACAGACGTTCATTACACCTCCATCCGTCAGCTCACTTTACTCTCCATCCTGCTGTGATTTAATCCTCCCCATCATCTAAAGTGACTGCTCTCTCTCTCTCTCTCTCTCTCTCTCACTCTCTCTCTCTCTCTCTCTCTCTTGCTGACTCAATACACAGAATACAGCTGTCATTATCAAGAGGGTTAGTGTAACACTCTGTCTCACCTGTCTCTTGCTTTGACAAATTTATGGCATGTTTCTTGAAATTGTCATACTTTACAATCCCATTATGCTGAGGAGTGAGTTACTCTCTCTCATAATTCCTGATGGCTCTCTGCCGGGCCTCTAACAGGAGCCGCAGAGGCTGTCATCGTCAAGTCTGCTGTGCTATATTAAGCCAGAGGGACTGATTTGACTTCTTTAATAAATTATTTTTTAAACTTATTGGATGCATAGCTGTCCAGAGTTTGGTAATTGAATCCATTCAGCGTAACAGAATACATTATACGGAGAATTAACTCACTGAGTAAAGTTTTTTTGTGCGTCTGGGGTTTTCAACAATGGAACCCAAGGTAATGACATGAAAGTTATTTTTTATAACAGTAACTGTCAGATGAACTGATTTCTTTGCCCTAAATCATAGGGAGATGTTAGGCACGGTAATGTTAAGTAGAAACTGGATTGAAATTCATAAATTTTTATGTTGTTGTAATCTACACACCATTGTCTTGTTTGGTTTTATAGACAGATAGATTATTATTATTATTATTATTATTATTATTATTGTTGTTGTTGTTGTTGTTGTTGTTGTTGTATATTGGATGATTTTCTTAAATAAATAATGTGAACCTGGATCTAGTGCAAAAAAAAAGATATATTATATTATAATATATTATATATTATATATTATATATTATAATTATAATATATTATATTATATTCATAATATAAAGACACCTTTATATCAAACACCTAATCATTCTCACTCATCGTCTATACTACGTCATCCTGTGTATTCAGGGCCACAGGGGCCCTGGACTTAGGGCACAAGGTGGCGTAACCCTATGGGTGCCAATCCATCGCCAATCCATCCAATATGTGCCAGATATACACACTCACAAATCAGAATACTCAGTGGAAATCCACCAAGCATGGGGAGAACATGCAAACTCCATGCACACAGAGGCAGGAATATTATATATATATATATATATTTATTTATTTTTATTTATTTATTTATTTTTTTTTCATCTAAATACTACTACTACTAGAAAAAGAAGAAGAAGAAGCAGAAGAAGAAGACAAAGGCAAACAAAGAAACCAACAGATAGAGACACAGACAGACATCCAATAAGCTACTTACTGGATTTTATGAACTAACCTTGTGTTAAAGGTTTGACAGTTTAATAAGGAGTAGGGAGTAATAAAAATCATGGAACATAAAGACATCCTCATAATACAAAATATGCATACCCAATATGTGCCAGCAAAGGCCTAGCAGCTGAGAACAAACAGCAATAAAATATCTAATATCTAATAATCAAATGAAAAAAGGAAAAAAAATCCAATCAGCTATATTGGACATTATGGAGTTGGTCTGTGTTAAAAGTATTGAGTACATACTGTAATTTATCACAATATCTATATTATATCATCATATTGGCCCGCCTTACCAGAAGGTTAAATCCATATCCCAGAAAGCATAAACCATAAACACAGTCCACAAATACACTCTAGAGAGGCATTTACTTCTTTCTCCATCTCTTGCTCGCTCTCAAACCCTCAAACCTAAACTTGAGTACAGTCCCCAAAGACCTGTTATAATGGACAGAGAGAGAGAGAGAGAGAGAGAGAGAGAGAGAGACCCCCAAGACATTACCAATTACAGACATGACTGTACAGAACAGTCAGAGAGAGGCTGTCCTGCTGTCAGTGTGTATCTCTGTGTCTGTGTGTACACTTTTATGAGTTCTCTATATGACTTGTGAATGAGATTGTAAAGAGATTCAAATTAAATTAATTATGACAATTAACCAACAAATCAAACAACACAAAATTAATAAATAAAAAGGGACATATTGATGACAACATGAATCATAAATAATAAAATAGCCCTGAGGTTTGTACTGTAGGTAGCACTTTGATTCTTATTATTTTATCTATACAACTCCTGTTTTTTGTTTTTTTTTACATTTATTATTAGTTTTAGATTATGTAGCACAGCTGCTGTACAAGTCCCTGTGTATGCGATGTTACTATAGAAACAACAAACATTTCTAATACAAGCAGACTGGGCAGCTGTCCAAGCCATGAGTTTATACAGTAGAATAATTAACAACTTCTTCTGACCAATCAGAATTGAGTATACTGTATGAGTATATTTGGTATATATTTATGTTTAGCTAGATAGAGAGAGCAATGCATGAGTCTAAAGCTCACGTAATTTTATAAATGTCATTATTTACCAAAACATTTTGCTAGTACTAACAACTATTTATTTTATAAA
Source organism: Clariallabes teugelsi (assembly GCA_030014215.1). Lineage (NCBI taxonomy): Eukaryota > Metazoa > Chordata > Actinopteri > Siluriformes > Clariidae > Clariallabes > Clariallabes teugelsi. The sequence goes on along the minus strand of JAQMYG010000023.1, from coordinate 5,530,892 downwards.
TTTTTTATGATAACTACTACATAGAGTATTGACATACAGTATTTACCTTGCAAAGATATGCTATTAAGATTATGGGTAAGCATTATATTGATTATCTATCATAATTATTAATATCTATAATAATATCTTAGTACATAACTGAATATCTATAATTGTGAGTAATTATAGCGTTGTGACACGTATTAGTTTTGTCAGTGAGTTTGAGCTCTAAAATAAAAAACCAACATGTTAAAGGAATTATACACAATTACCGCTCATGAAGCTTCTTCGTGCAACTCTGCATGCATTCTGACCCCAAACAAAAAGCTTGGATATGCGCAAAATAAAGAATATCACTGTATTCTTGTGATGAATAAAGTCTGAACTGAATTTAACTTAAGCTTGGTGGCTTTAAACATCTCATTTCTTTTTCATCTATTTTCCATAACACCTTCCTTATTCGAGCAAACGCTTAAACAGACAAACTGTGCAAAAACATTGAAATGAGTCCTTATCAGTATGTCATGAAAAGTCGGATGGTTTCTATGGTTAGATATTGTATTTGTAATTCCATATGAATTTATTTCTAGAACAAAGTTGAGTCCATCCTGGGAAAACCAGTCCATCAGAGTCCATCGCAGACATATTCACATACACAATTACCACTCATGAAGCTTCTTCATGCAACAAAAAATATATTTTCTTTTTGCAGCACTGAATTTAAGAAAATATTAAGTTTCTCACAATATATTGACTTTTCTTTTAAATGAGTTGATGATTCAGTTTTCTAGTTGAAAATAAGCAAATTAAATATATGTTGTTAACTAGCATCCATACAAATGGGATACAAAGAGATAGAAAACGTAATGCACTTATCTGTCAATAACAAAATGTAATTGGGTAAAAAATAAAGAATAAAAATGAGAGAACTGAATGATAGGGAGATGTTAGTCACGGTTCTGTTATTGATCTCAGAAGACGCAATTTCTTGTGGCGTATTCCAAATATCTCATTGGGGAGAATATGTTCAGGATTGAAAGTCTAGTATACCGAATGATTTATGGAAAAAACTAAAATGATATTTCAATTATGAAACAAATTCTCAAATCAATGCAAAAATCAGATGATTCTAAAAGTTTTTAACGATTTTATTTCGAGGTTAAATGAAATTAAACAGACAATGGCACCTTAATCATGTAATCATGTAAAAAACACTAAACTGTTTACAGTGAAATGAAGTCCAACTGCTCCGTCCAGTCCATTAAAAAAAGTCTGATGCTGTATAAAACGCTTCTCCCTCAGTGGGTAGTGGCTTGTTTAGGAGTTCACTATGCTATTTAAACCATTCATATGAGTGATTACAGTTTGAACTTTCTCTTTATTTTAGAACTAAATTAAACGTTATTTCATGCTTAGAATTATAATTTGAGACCGAGTGTAATTAGACATAAAGGGTGGAGACTGAGGTGTGAGTCCGGGTTTATTTGTATCCTATCCTCTTTTAAAGGTAACTTGTTTTAAGCAACAGAGATTACAATTATCTACAGGAGTTGTCTTTTAAACATCATTTTTTTTCTGTGCACTTTACCACGCTTTGGCCATATCCGCCCTGTGCTCGAGGAAAACTGCCACAGATGCCAGTATATGTATCCTGGTGTTTGCTATGTCAGTTGGCGTAGTGTCTGTTTGCATGTACGTGCTTGTGTATTTGAAGGAAAAGTACAAAGATAGACAAAGGAAGGTCAGGAAGATGACACAGGTTAGTGTGTTTTTTTTTTTTATTTTGTTTTTTTATGTACTGCTGCGGGGCATTTATGTGCCTCTGCCTCTGTGTGTGCCATTCTAAAGACAGGAAACCGTCCTTGTTTGTGTTCTTAGCTGCACCCTCTTCCCTTAATTCACCCATTGTGGAGCAGCGCGCTGGTGACATCACCCAGCCGGCGGCGTTTGATGTGTCAGTGCTGAAGGAACCACTTATAGCAATTAGGATATCCTTGAACAAGCGTTTGCGAAACATTGGCTGCTTTTTGGCATTTGCCTCCCATCCATGCCTACTAACGAGCAGGGTTTGATCTGCGATAATTACTCTCGCGCCAGCCTCTTGGCACTGACAGTTCTCTCCCTGGAGAGCTGCTCGTGCTGCGGCTACTCACTGATTGCATCAAAGTGTCAGAAATTGCAACATCAAAAATAATAACTGATTCTGCCGGCTTTGCCTTGGTTTGAATATTTTCTGTACCAAAAAAAAAAGCTCTCTAATTTGTGTCTCTGGAAGCAAGTTTGTATGTGTGTGTGTATGAGAGCGAGAGAGAGAGAGAGAGAGAGAGAGAGAGAGAGAGAGGGAGAGAGAGAACAAGAGAGAGAGATTAAAGCAAATAAAAAGGGAAGGGCATTCACTATTGAACTACTATTTACATTCGACAGATCATTCTGTCTGAACGGGCATGAAATGGATCAGGATGTTTTTGTTGTTGTTGTTGTCGTTGTTGTTCACTTTGTCTTTATCATAAAGACTCTTTTTCTTTCATCATCATCATCTTCATCATCATCATCCCTGCCCAATCTTAATTCCCTTTTAAATTTTTTCGATATCAAGATATACATTGGGTGGAAGACTTGCGGAGGGCAGTAGTGGCTCAGTAGTGTATTAGGGCTCTGAGTTACTGATTGGAAGGTCAGCAGTTTGAGCCTCAGATCCACCAGGTTAATGTTTTTGGGCCCTTGAGGATGTCTGCGCCAGGGATCCCATATGATGGCTGACCCTGCATTCTGACCCCAAACATAAAGCTTGGATATGCACAAAATAAAGAATTTCACTGTATTCATGTGATGAATAAAGACTGAACTGAACTTAACTTAAGCTTGGGGGCTTTAAACATCTCATTTCTTTTTCATCCATTTTCCATAACGCCTTCCTTATTCGAGCAAACGCTTAAACAGACAAACTGTGCAAAAACATTGAAATGAGTCCTTATCAGTATGTCATGAAAAGTCGGATGGTTTTTATGGTTAGATATTGTATTTGTAATTCCATATGAATTTATTTCTAGAACAAAGTTGAGTCTATCCTGGGAAAACCAGTCCATCAGAGTCCATCGCAGACATATTCTGATAATCAATCAGACCTAACCGATCATCTACCAGAATGTTTGTGGGAGCCAAGAGGAAAGTAGAGAACCCCATATAGAAAGCCATGCAGTACATGACAGGTAGAACATGCAAAACCCTAAACAGGGAGGAACCTGAGCTCAGAATCAAGTTGCAGTCGCTGCAGGTTCCCATTACAAACAATTATATTGTCAATTAATCATAAACCAAGCTATACAGAAGAAACATGATATAATTTCCTGCAAACACAATCTAAAAATGGTTAAAAAAAAAAAAAAAAAAACATTTATCATGCACCTCTACAACTTCTGACATCCTTTCCCATTCCACCATCTTGTCTGCATCCTCCGACCTCGCATGGAGGCACATTAATGACATTTCTAATACATAATCTCTCCCTTGTTCTGAGCGTGTTCTTTTCTCCTGTCGTGTCAGTATGGCTGTAATTACCAGCATTAGGGAGTGTAATTTGCTATGTCTTGCATGCTTCGCTGTCTCGCTAAAGACCATTTGCATTACACACTCGTCGGGCCGGGGCGTTCGGACGCTCCGTGCGAACATTAGAGCCTGGGATTAGAAGGGACAAGTGTGTGTTAAGGTAGTGAATTGAGACAGACAGCGAGGCAAGGTTTCACGAGAAAGAATGTAAAAATCATCAGCGCAGTCTGATGACTGAGCAGAGTGAAAGACTCAGAGTCGAGGGGAGAGGTGACACACACTGATTTCCCTGGAGGTAGCTAAAAGATTTGACCTAGTCACTTTTTAAAATCACACACACACACACTCACACACACTAGATGATAAATGTGCTACTAATAAGTTTTTTGTTTTTCTTGAGCTTTATTTTACTCATTCTGTCTAGTATCATAGGTCTGAGCGATTTCTCATCTTCTGGTATGTTTGCAGAGTGTTTGGGGTGTGGTGTGTGTGTGTGTTGGGCTTATACTACTTGTAAAACTTTTCATTGCATTGGTCAGAGAGGGGGTGATTGAAAAAAGGTGAAGTAAAGGGTGCATCACAAAAGCACATAAGCATGGACAACACAGACCTTAAATAAATGGTTAGATACAAAATAACCAGTTTATTATTTTTATATAATAGTAATAATGTGCTGCCCAGCCAAAAAACAAGAAACGAAGAAGTATTCACCCATTTGTGCACATTTGAGGATGATGAATCCTGGCATTGTTTTCCTAGAATATGCCTGTGCCATCATGAAAGAAAAAAAATCAACTGATGGGAAAAACTTCAGGATATTCAGGTCATCAGCTAACCTCATTTCTGGGCGTATTGTGTTGCTGAACCTAGACCTGACCAATAGAAGCAACCCCAGATCATAACACTACCCCCACAGACGTGTACACTACAGTAGGCTCTAGGCATGATAGGTGCATCACTTCATCTGCCTCTCTTCTTACCCTGATGCTCCCATCACTATGGACCAGAGTAAATCTGGACTCATCAAACCATTTTCAATGCCCCCCTGTCCATTCGTTATGTTCAGTAGGAACGTGAAGGTGTTTTTTGTCTAATTAGTCTCACTGATGTGTGTAAGTTTTTTTCTTAAGGCTACACAACAGTTTAGGCAACCCAATCACTAGAGTTCTCATGTGGAAATCCTCTTACATTCACTATTAAACACAGCCATGAGTTCTATCTCTGATCATGATCATTCAAAAATCATTCATGACATTTCTTCCTCGAAGATGATGATACACTACTGATGATACACTACTTCCAAGTTTTAATAATGGTAAAGTTTGACTTTCCTTAACCCAATTTTAATCTTTTCGTAAATTTCCTTAGTTGTTTTATTTGCTCAATGCAGAACAATAATTTTACCCTTCTAAAACATCTTTGCCATGAGAACAGGATATGTCTTCTGACATGGTTGTTTAAGAAACAAGAAGCTACACACTGCATCAGTTAGAGTTAAATACTGGGTTGTCAGCTAAAACATATTAATCACTGCAGTAATTATCCAACGGAAGGCTCTTAATCCAGGGTTTATTTATTTATTTATTTTGGGCTGGGTGGTGTATCTAGTGAGGATTTTGAGTTTTCTGTCTTTGGCAGAGGGCGATACAGTGACTTAGTGGTTAACACTGTCGCCTCGCACCTCCAGGGTATGGGTTCGATTCCTGCCCTGGGTCCTGAGTGCATGGAGTTTGCATGTTCTCCCCATAATTGGTGGATTTCCTCAGGGTACTCAGAGTTTCCTCTCACAGTCCGAAGACATAGGCTGATTGGCATTCCCAATGTGTATGTGTGTGTCCTGCTATAGATTGGTACCCTGTCCAGGGTGTACCCTTAGGTCTCGTGGGATAGGCTCCAGGCCCCCTGTGACCCTGTATACAGGATAAAGTGGTATAGATGATGAGTGAGTGAGTGAATGTGTGTGAGTGCTTTTAGTATTCCAAATCTTTAAAAGACATCACACCTCTGTAGAAAAAAAAGAACATGATGCCATTGAATATACTACTGGTACTACTTTACTTTTTATGGCCCAATGGCTTCAGATTACTTGTTTAAATTAACTCTCATCCCGCAATTGAGTCAATTCAAAGTTGGAGTGTTTACTCACTGCGATTGAATCACTCGGACCCAGACCCAGAACCGGACCACGTCACTCAAGACACTCTCTTACTTACTTTCTTTCTCTCTTTCTTTTGTTCCACACCCAAGCATGATGGTTAAGTTCTACCCGCCTAAAGAGCCTCACCGAGGAGGAGAACACAAACCAGTGTTTGATTCAAATAGACTATACTCAAGTGACCCTGAAAAGATCTGTTAGGATCTAAATCCTACAAAACACTCAGGACTGAGATGAGGTGAGAACTGGAGCACATCTTTCACCTAGCAGGCAGATTAGGGGAAAAAAAAATTAAAATAGAAAAACACAATCTTATTGTTGTGCAAAATTCTCCTTCGGAAAGCTGGGGTAATCTTAAATACGGCGGTGAAATTCAACCCTGTCAGCATTTGTAGATATTACATTCTGGCTGATATTCTTTTTCTTGTGCCTTTCCTGCCCTTGCTTTGCATTGTTCATCTTTTTACAGAGGAGAGGTAAGCACTTCGGTTATATACACAGACAAAGGGCAAGGCCATAGAAGCGCGGAAGCTGAGTAGGTTCATTCTGCGTTTTTTTTTTTTTTTTCAGGAGCAGAATGTCGAGCATCTCTTCACCGCCTTGAGTCTCCTCCATACCTATGATCGATCATGCCAGACAGAGACAGCTTTTGTGTGCGGCTCAGGAGAACAAATGTCTTTCTACAGCAGCGTTTCACCTGCAGCCTCCGGAGCTCCTCTCTGCTCCGGATTACGCTTAGCTCCGCTTTGATGGATTAGCATGTAGGGAAATTGCCCGATTATTGATATGAAAATGCAAACGAGTGTCGAGGAGAGGAGGAGGAGGAGGAGAAATAAGAGCGAAGCTTATCACCCTCTCACCCTCCCTTGCTAACCCATGACTCATCTGACAGAGAGGAAAGAGAAAAAAAAAGAGGGTGTACAAAAGACAGGCGAGGGCACGACGAGGAGAAAGAGGAGCGAGCGTGTGCCAGCCGAGCCGCATTCAGCTGCCCTTCATGAAATATTGTTCATCCCTATATTAACACGGCTGACAGGGAGGAGATAAGAGCTGTTCTGAAATAGCAAGCAGAATGTCCCTGGGAGATATTTCAATCTTTATTCTTTCTCTCTCTCTCTCTCTCTCTCTCTCTCACACACACACACACACACACTCTCTCTAGCGACTCTATTCTCTCATTTAGGTCAAGCCTGTGAATGTGAAATGTGGCAGTATGCTTAGTGCTGAAGTGAGAAATGATGACATCATCACTTTCTGTATAATTGCTTGATTTGTCAATCAAAGGCTTGAGAGTTGCTTATGAGTAATGTACAGTAAGAGCCAGAGCAACTTTTTAAGAAGCAACCGAGAATAAGTAATAACGTGTATGATTTTTGCAGCTATGCATTGTAAACGCACTCCGGCCTCATGGCTCAAGGGTTAAGAGTTCAATTTCCACCTTGGGTCTGTCTTCATGGAGTTTGCATGTTTTCTCCGTGCTCGGTGGGTTTCCCCCGGGTACTCCGGTTTCCTCCCACAGTGCAAAGACATACAAATTAGGCTAATTGACATTTCCAAGTTGCATGTAGTGTGTGTGTGTGTATGTGTGTCTGTGTGTGTGTGTGTGTGTGTGTGCTTGTGATCTAGACTGGACTGGTTCCCTGTCTAGGGTGTACCCCGCCTAGTGCCCCCAATTGCCCTGAGATTGGCTCCAGGCCTGTCTGTACAGGATGAACTGTATAGAGAATGAGAACGTCCCTCTGAGAGACCAGATCCAACACGACTATGTTTCAGAAACAAAGTTTAAATAAAAACAAACATATATTCAATTGTTGTGAATAAGTTTGTAATATGTCTAGAATAAAGTCATAAAATTTTACTTCTTTTTTTTATTCATAATATTTCATTAGGTAATATTGTTATTAAATATTTGTATCATCTGTTATAACCTTATTTTCTTAAAATATTTTTTTCTATGTACTTTTTCTTGTAATATCTGACCTTTTCTCTTAAAATATTGCATTTCTTTATTCAAAATATCTAAAAAAAAATTTTTTTTGACTTTTTCCTATAATAGTATACTGTATATTATGATTTTGTTCTCTAGATATTCTCAAAATATTTAGATTTATGATCAGTTTTCAATAATAATAATAATAATAACAATAATAATAATAAATGTAACTATTTTGACTTTCTTTCTAGTAATATTTTTCTTCAAAATAATATTACAAATTTTTTTATTTTCCTCAAATGATTATTTTTTATTTCTTAAACCACTATGCCTTTATCCAATATATGCAATAAAAAGAAGAAGAAGAAGAAGAAGAAGAAGAAGAAAAACACTCGCCCTAAATTACATTTGTTGTACGTTGCTGGTGTTCTACATCTGAATGAGTTGATCTAATTACATAGTGGAAAGAAGGAGAGACTGAAAATGGGTAGAACTAAATGTTGATATTATTTCATCAGTTTTACAAGAGCTCATCAATCCTAAAATGACATTTATAGGTATCATATTACCATTACATGTGGGCAATAAAGATTCTGATTTATCTAAGGAGATGACTTTAAACTGACTTACATGGATAATTAGCTCCTGGTCTAAATCAGGGGTGTTAGACCAGAGGAATAAAAATGATTTCAAACTGATGCTCAACACCAACATTTTCTTTTACAGTTACATCTCGGAGCAAGACAGTTATTGGTTCAGGAAGCACAGCACACACTAAAAGTTTAAGAGAACTTTGTAAGCAGGTAATAATTCTGATCCATTATTGACTTTGATTGAAAGATCACACACTCATGTAGAGCTGGCTGTTAAATGTCGGGTACTGAAAAGTCAGCCGTTTCAGACACTGGCAGAGAGTCACACCGAAGGAGCCGTCTACAGGTTAATGAAAACAGTGTGTGTGAACTCCGGTGGCAGGGTGACAAATACAGCTAATGTGAAAAAGCGCGTATTTTACAATTTCCCCTGCCTCGTAAAAGGGCCACTCGTAAAACCCAGGATTTACATCGTTCATTAGAGCTAATACAATGCACATAATTCTAACACACAACAATTGGGATAGCTATAAAGAACCAGGTTTATACCTCCTCAAAATCCCTGACTCCTCAGTGACCCTCGACTCGCCGCACTCAGGCTGGATAGATTTACAGGGCGACACCGGTCTACCTGATAGACTTGTGCTTATTCAGGGAATTAGGAGTGCCAAAATGTAAAATGATTTAAATATTTATTTTGTCAGAAATATAGGTCTCTCAAGCATTTTGTGACTCAAGGTACAGCACACAAGGAGAGGTTTTTTTTTTGCTTCTTTTTTTTTCCTCCCGGGTGTGATTTATGAGCGATGTCAGGTTTTCATCCAGATGAGAAAAAAAGAAAGAAGGGATATGTTTTCAACTGCGGTGTGAGAAATTCTCACTCAGTAACTTTATAAGCAACATTTTTTCCCCCCTCAAATCCCAGTCTATCATTTCGTGCTAAACGATGTACCATACCACATTTCAACCTGGCTCTCAGTTTGTCATCTCAATAATGGACTTTTAAACAATGAAATCAACTTATTATAGTGTAATAATTCCATTTATAACACAGAATTGTTGGCCTCGATTTTACGGCAGCTCTGAAAGTAGGTATGGCTGCAAACTAAATCCCAGGGTCATAATTTATTATTCCTATAATAACGACACCAAGTAAACGGATGAAAGCACTAGTCGATATAGTTATGGTTTCTTTAAGAGGGTGTATGGACGGAGTCGTAGTTGTCAGTGCTTTGTTACAGTCAAAGTAATGTTAAGTTTTACAGTTTTTTTCAGGAGGCTGTGTAGCTTATCAATAGCATCTTGGAAACTAGTTATGAAACCCACTTCATATGTGAAAGTTTTGGAATTTAATGTATATATAATAATGTACAAATCTTTATTAATATTCATACTTGTATATGCCCTACACTTTATTACAGAAACTGCAAAGATTTTTAATGTTCAAAAACTACATGTGTTACTAGACATTGTTATTGTACACATGACCTAAGCTACACGCATTATTTATTTTTTATTTTAAATAAAAGCGTTTTTAATTAGGCGGCATGGTGACTTAGTGGTTGTCTTGCACATCACGGATCTGGGTTCGATTCTCACCTCGAGTCTGTGTGCATGGAGTTTGCATGTTCTCCCTCTGCTTGGGGGGTTTCCTCCGGGTACTCCAGTTGCCTCACACCTTCCAAAGAACTGCAGATTAGCCTAATTGGTTTTCCCAAATTTCTCCCCACGACCCTGTTTACAGGATAAAGCAGTAAAGGTGATGAATGAGTGAGTGAGTAAGTAAAGCTTTAATTATTTATTATTGTACATATTCCATATGCTATTAATATAAATTGTGTAGTGGTAAAGGTGGGTGTTCATGAAGTTATGCTAGTGCAGAATCTGCCATACAAAGAACTCATTGAGCATTATACAGTACAGTATGTTGCACAATGTTCATCTTTATTGCACACAAGTTGTTGCTAATAGCTTGCACACAAATGCTTTTTTTAGGCCGATCTAGGTTTAATCTGGTGGCTTAGTGGTTAGTACCCCCAGGGTCTGGGGTTTGAATCTCAACTCTGTTTGAGAGTTCTGTGTGTATTGAGTTTGCATGTGCTCTTGGTCGATACTCTGATCCGCCTTCTCAACGTCCAAAGACGTGCATTGTAGGTTTCCAAATTGCATACAGTGTATGGATGGATGTGTAAGTGTGTTTTTGTATTTGTGTGGAAAAAGTTTGGGTTCCTCAGCATTGGATCTTTCCCTTGGCGAATTGCGAGATGTCATAGATGAAACATTGAATATCAATGATAGTTTAGGATAAATGATAGATAGATAGATAGATAGATAGATAGATAGATAGATAGATAGATAGATAGAATGTGTATTGAAATATGCATATGGATGAGAAGACTATATAGCTACAGTATTTTTGCTATAAATATCAAAAACAAGAAAGGTTGTTAATGAGTGGAAAATTTATGCATCACAGTGACCTCGGATCACCTTCTTCCATTCATACCACAGACACCCATTCATTTCCAAACCCATCTCATGTAACCGCCTGTTCCGACATTAGTGGAACATGTCGCAGGGTTACACACAGCTAGCTGACATTCCACTCTTTGCCATTTCGGTCTCTTTTGAAGTCGCGGCTTATTTTCCGAAACTCAACATTGGGAACAGTGAAATCCAGAGTGAATTGCGATTCTATCTATAGCCATGTTGTTCAAAGGAAAAGCCCAATAAAGACACTATTTTTTTTCCCCTGCTTCTTTTTTCCAGTCTCTATCTCACCCACGCTGGGGTGGTTTTTCTGCCCACTTCGTGTGTTTCCATTTCAACAAAAAAAAAAGAGGACTGTTTGTGTTCGTCATAACACCAGGGGACTTTCTCTCAATAGCAGCCCGGGCTGAATGATTATCCTTCCCTCGGCTCAGTGGAAATCTACCTGCTCCCTCCGGTCCTCATAGGAGTTAAATCCCATTTATTTGCTCAAGCTGAAAATAAATTGTCTTGTTTATAGTGAGGATGGGAGTGTGAGAGTTTGGGACCACCAGTTTGATTGAGAGTGAAAGAGTGTGCATTGGTCAGCACTGGCTATATATATATTTAAAAAAGAGAAAGGCCCCATGGTCTCATAAGTGTAAATTTATGAGCTCACACTTGTTAATAACGATTGGCCTAAGCAGGGTGTGTGCTGGTACAGATCTATTGAAGTTCGTTCAGGGAAAATGAAACAAGATCACTTTAATTTGATAAAATATATTAAAACATATAAATATAAACATATAAACATATAAATACATATAATTAAATTGCAGTTTATGTCATGTCTGCTTGGAGGGGGCGGGGTTACAGTTGTTAAAGCAATGGTTGTTTAAATGATTTCAATGAAAGAAGTGAATCCCTCCTGCATCCTAAAAATGTATTAAAATAAATAAATAAATAAATATGTTTATTTGCAAAAAAAAAAAAAGGGGGTTCTACTCAACCTGTAACTTTTTGTTTGTGCAGAATATCTTCATTCTTCTATATATTCCCTGCTACACTAATGCACTTATCCTGGCATTTAACTAGTGCTTCGATACCATCAAGGTAGAAAGTTTTGTGGCTGTAATATGCAAGTGGTGTTGGTGAACGATTGTGTGTACAGTTCCCACAGACAGATGTTTCTCTTCTGCAAGTTGGCAACAATTTATCTATCGATTTTGTTAAGTATCAGGTGTTCCACTCACTAAATGCTCACGGGAATGCCTGCAATGTGCTCCGAGCAACCCTAGCCAGGATCGTCATTTATGGACATGCAGCCTTCTTTAAAATGTTTGCACCATTTAAATGTTTTACTGCTGCTAAGAGTCTCATCACCGTACTGTGCTTGAGATGTTCTGTAAATGTTAATTGGTTTTACTCCTTTATTCATGAGAAATGTAATCACGAGTCCCAGTTTGACTTGAACGCCCTAGTAAATGGTGGCTTGTTTGTTTATAAAACTAATATATTATAATAAAACATGATCTTGTAGATTTTTTTCTACTTTTGGTACTCTCTGTGTCCTTAAGTGATTATTATATTTAAGTGAAAACTACAGTATACTGTGTGGGATGTCTACAGCTTATATTAAAAAAGCCTGTTCTGGTAAAGTGCTGGTAATATTATACATTTTTAATTCAGAGTGACCCAAATGCAGTTTCTTGTATCTAAGAGTCAAAATATCAGCATAATTTGTAGGACAAATCCAGCCATTGTTCTATCAGTTTATTTTTATATCTCCAGCTACCTTCGTGAAATTATTATTATTATTATTATTAATATTATTATTATTATTAATATTATTATTATTATTAATATTATTATTATTATTATTATTATTATTATTCCATAAACAACTTGTGCACAAATACCAAGGCCTTATTTTAGGTCTGAATGTTTATAAAGCAAACATCACACTGCCTTTCTAATTACCAACCCTTCAAACAGCAGACTACGCAGTAAGACAGAAGAGGGCTGTGTGGTGTATTTTAGTGTGCAGTAATATGTATGAGTGTGTGATGGCTTTGGCTGGGTGAGTGGACAGTAAAAAACAGAAGCTTGTGTCCTCATTAAAGAGACAGAGTAAGGAGCAGATACTCAGAGTAACATGCCAGGCCACTGTCAGAGTGCACACAGCACTTCAGAGAAAAGAAGGCCTTTAAAAACTTTCAAGCGTCCGCCTCAGAGCAGATTTTGTCCACGCAGGGAGAAGATGAGTCTCTGATTCAGAGTTTAGATGTTTAGATGTTGTGGTGTGTCTGAGATTTTTTATTATTATTATTTATTTATTTATTTTGTACTAAATGTGATTAGACTGAATAGCAGTTGATATTTTGCTATGAGGCACTAAGGGTTGCTGTTTCACCCAAATGAGGATGGGTTCCCTGTTGAGTCCGGTTCCTCTCAAGGTTTCTTCCTATCACCATCTCAGGG
>JAQMYG010000023.1:5452580-5467079 GCA_030014215.1 Clariallabes teugelsi | reverse complement strand
GTGTGTGTGTGTGTGTGTGTGTGTGTGTGTGTGTGTGTGTGTGTGTGTGTGTGTGTGCGTGTGTGCGTGCGTGCGTGCGTGCGTGCATGCATGTCTGTTTATAAATGACATTTCAAAGAAAGAAAGATGCCGCACCTCCACCAATATTAGTGATACACAGGATTTTTTTTAATGTGCGTATGAGTAAAAACGTATTCCCATGTGAATGCACGTTTATGAGCATGCTGTGTAAGTAGGAGGTCATTCTAATCAGTTAGATCTTTAAGAGGTCATACATCACTCATAGTGATGGTTGCATGTATTGGCAATGTGAACATGCTTAATTATTTGTCATGTAATTAGTTAGCAATATGTCACAGCTGACTCGGAAACCAGCCAGGGCAGGGAGACATGAATACTTAGCGTCTTCATAGACACAAACACACAAACGCACACACTGATCGGGTATAACATTAAAAACATTAACATTAAAACCTCCTAGGATTTAGGGTGCAACCAAAACAGCACTGACCCCTCAGGGCCTGCAGTCCATGGGACCTCTAGGGGTGTGCTGTGGTGTCTGGAGGAGGATCCTTTGGGTGCTGTGGATTGTGGGGTGAGGCATCTGTGGGTCAGATTCATTTGTCCGACACCATCCATGGGTGCTTGATCAGATTGGGGTCTAGGGAGTCTGGGGGCCAAGTTAGTGACCTCTTGAGTGTTCTGATACCTTTATATCATAGATGGCATTGGCTTTTTGCCGGTTTGTGTTGCATTGGCTTTTCTGTGAGATCGGACCAGATGGTCGCCATAGGCATAAATGACCCTTGGGTGGCCATAAACTTTGTCACCAGCTAAGTAGCATATAATTAGTATATTAATGTTATTCAATTCATCAAGAAATGGTATTAATTTTATGGCTGGTGTATATGTGTACAATAAACACACATCAAAAGTGTATAAATTATAAATGTTGTTGTATTTAAAAGTGAGAAAGACATAGTTAGACATAATTTTCTTGTGTTGGAACCCATGGCCTCCTAACCATGGTTCAATCAATCAAGTGACAACTCCCATCCATGATCATGTACACAAAACCACACCTCCTGTGCATACCAATCTACATAACTATTTGTTGCATTGGTCCTCTTTTATACAAAGCTAAACCATTTCTCTTTCTATGTATAAATATTTTTGTTATTGTAAAGCGGCCTTGAGTCTCTTGAAAGGCGCTATATAAAATAAATGTATAAAACTTATTATTATTCATCCATAGTCATCTACACAAATCTACACCTCCCATCCATACTCATGTTCTCAAAGCCACACCTCCTATCCATACTCATGTTCACAAAGCCATGCCTCCCAGCCATACCCTGTTCACAAAGCTACAAAACCACACCTTCCATCCAAATTCATGTACACAAAGCCACACCTCCCATCCATACTCATGTTCACAAAGCCACGCCTCCCAACCATACTCATGTGCACAAAGCCACGCCTCCCAGCCATACCCTGTTCAAAAAGCTACAAAACCACACCTTCCATCCAAATTCATGTACACAAAGCCACACCTCCCATCCATACTCATGTTCACAAAAATCCATGTTCCATTCCATTCATGTGCTAGATATTAGCATGAATCCTACCATTATCACACTATAAACCATAAAACCGTAAACCGTAGCGCCCCCCCCCCCCTGGTGTTATAGAACCTTCATAGCTGAAATCAGTGTTTAATTTGAAGCTGACATCTTTATTCATGTGAATTTTCTACAGCAACTTGTATCATGAGTTGCATTTTAAGCGACAACTACTAGTTGATTTACTTAGATGACAAATAAATTAAAGCTTTGTGTAGAGTCAAAGTTGTCTGGGACATATTTATAAAATGATTGGCAGGAGGTGGTGATTGTAGACCATTTTTAATAGTAATAACAAAAATGACAAATGTGTACAACATGATGATTGAATGTGCACACTCATACTATTCATTCTGTGTTTATTGTGGACCATGTCTTGTTTTTCTTTTTCTTTTTTTTTTTTATGTTTTTAAACCTTATATTGTAATCTCATACGTCAGCACCATAGCTCCACCATTCAAACGCTGAGATGTAGCATTATGTACTTTGAATGTAAAATGTCTTTTTTTTAAACCAATTGAAGATAAATCCTACACTGCTGTAGCATCGCATTTGTTTGTGTAGATCCACTGTGTTCCTGCTGATTGAGAAGCTTGTCAATAGCATGAGAGAAGCTGGAGCCATGCTGGCTGTGTCTTTGGAACCGTCTTTAAATTCAGCTGCTATCAGCCATTTGCCAGCTGTCTGTCCTGCAGAGAAAAAAAAATCCTGCTTTCTATAAACATGATACTGCAGAGAGAGAGAGAGAGAGAGAGAGAGAGAGAGAGAGAGAGAGAGAGATCTGTTGCTGGCAGGTTCTCGGGCCCTTGAGAGTCAGTGATGGTAAAACCAAACAACATACAGTCAAATGTCCTTTCAGTCCACTCTTGGTGCCATGCCAATGCACAGCAAGCTTGTTTAAGCCACGTTTGTCCATTTTTTAAAATTTCATCCATGTACATCAAAAGGTCTGGAATGAATCAGTGAATTTTGTGCTTCACAAGTGTGTGTGATGTCATTTGCTCTTGGTAGGCATTATTCATATTTGCTGCTTTTTGATAATATACTATCTATAAGCCAGAAGAAGGGTTAAAGTGACATTTAACAAATTTGTCAAGTGTAACAGTTTATTTAATTGCAGGTCATGACATTTGATTTAAGCTGCTTTATTAATAAGTGTAATTAGTCTCTTACTTACTGTAGATGCTTCCTGTATGGTGCTCTATATAGAACAGTTTATTTACCTGTTTTTTTTTTTTGTTCCATTTGTTTGTATGTTTGTTTGTTTGCTTGTTTGTTCATTCCTTCATATTGTTCATTTTGTATACAGTAACACTTTTCCATCACCCAAGGTTATGTTACAAAGTAGGCAACACAATGTACCACTAACTACTACTACTACTACTACTACTACTACTACTACTACTACTAATAATAATAATAATAATGATAATAATGATAATAGACATCTGTGTGTCATCTTTTCAGTCTACATACATTTTAAATACATTATAAAACCAAAAGTAGGTACCAAATAAATTGCAACAATTTTACATATTGCTTATTGTGTGTAAAGTCATGGTGGCCTGGAGGCTATCACAAGGTACACCTTTGATGGGTTGCCAACCCAACATCGGCACAAGCCCACACACATTCACATACCCAATCAAATGGGCAATTTGGACCACCAATCAGCCTACACAGCATGTTGGGAGGAACCTGGGGTACCAGGAGGAAACCCACCAAGCACTCGGAAGAACATGCAAACTTCACACAAAATGAGATTTGTACCCACAACCCTGGAGGTGAAATTCTTAGCAGTAAATTGGGACAATTAAAAAATGAAAAACAAAAATCATCAAAAGGCAACGGTTTAAAAAACTTGTTTCACCCCAAACATGCAAAGATCACCAACAGGAGGTGGAAAGAAATTAGATACAAGTTGTTGGAAAAATTTAACATTTGAAGCTCCAATCAGTCCAGACAAATGTGCTCAGTCATGAACAGTGCCAGACTTTAACAAGAAGAGCAAGTGGAGAACAATGTTCTGGATAATTAGTAACAAAATGCTTAATTTATTGACCAAACCTTTAAGCCAGTATATACTGTAAACCAAATTTTTTTATTTTAAAAAGTCAAATTCAAAGCCTTGCTTGTTTGTGAATGTCGTAAAAAAATCTTTTAGATTTTATGTTTCATATTGCACAAAATGTGTACAATTCCGAACACTTGTTATATTTACTGTAGACATTTAAAAGAAAATTCCTAGATTGTTAAGTAGAAAAAGAAGGGCAAGAAAATCGTAAGCGCAAGTTTTCATTTGAGTTTCATTATGATCAAAATCTCTGCTTTTTTCCAATTAGACATAGATTTTTGTTCCCCTAGTTGCACTTTGTATTTTATCCTTAGTCAGATTTTCTTATTCTTAAATGAGCCTCTTGCTTCAAGTTTAACCCCTCAAGTGCGAGCTAATTATTCAGTTATTCCTGTTAAACCATATTATCCAGTAACTGCTATGAATTATTCAATAGCTGCATTAAAACTAATAGGAAATGTGTGTTACAAGAAATAGGAATGTAGAGTATGCCTGTATCTGCTGATAGATCCTGGGAGTGTTAAGGGTTAATCAAAATTAAGAGTCAATTCGAGAACATTTAGATAGCAGTCAAAATATGTTCCTGTAGAGATGCAAAAATAAAAACTATCTCTGTGCATTATATGAGTTTGAATAACCTGGCTTCATGTCTTTTAATGACTTAATGACTCTCTGCTGGAGGACTATATCTAACACACACACACACACACACACACACATACACACACACACACATCATGACCACCACTTAATCTGGGCCACTCTTCTAACCTAATGAATTAGCTAATTAATCAGACTCGACCCTCTCCTGCTCCTCAAGTGCTTGTTTATATAAGAGACATGAGCTCTGACCTATCTCCCTCAAGGGCCATTTGCGCCATCTTCAACCCGTAACATTAAATAAATATCATTTTTTCTCAGCCGTATTAATGCCACAGTAATTAGCCACACACTCCCTAAGGGCACAAACACACACACACACACACACACACACACACACACACACACACACACACACACACACACACACTGCTTTGATTTGAACTGTGTGCAGAGGAGGTCCATCGAAGGATCAGGACAGCGGCCTTGTCGTTATCCCAGCGCTCTCGATTTAAAAGCAGGCCCAATTTACACACTTTTTTCTTATCTTTATGCCTTGCAGGGACTAAGCTCATTTTGGAATGGAGCAAAAATGAGAGTAGGGAAAGAAAGAAAAAAAAAAGAGAAGGGTATCTGCACGCATCTCGTCCATTTCTGTATTCATTCCTTTGCTCTCCAATGGTGAGCGTTATCGGGGCCACCACATCGCTGCCATTTTCTATTTCTTTATTACTTTATTTCATTCACTTCAGCTTTTCATTCTCTGACAGATTGCGCGATCCATTTGATTGTTTCATTCATCTGGACCTCTGGGTGCAAACAACCGTTACAGTCAATATTGGAAAAATTGGAAACGCTCAGCAATGGCACCCCTCTCCTTCTCTCTTTTTCTTTTTTTTTCCCCCCTTCTTTCTGTTTTTCTCCCTCTCCTCGGATCATAATAGTTCTGGAATGTTGGGATTGCTTAATGGTTTCTCCCTTTGTGAGGGAATTAAATTCTGCATCTGCTTTCCGAGACGTTAATCTCGGCGTCTCACGTTCCGTCTGCTCTGATGTGTGCGTGGGAGATAATAGTTAAACGGGCTGGGGCCGAGCCGAGCCGAGCGAGCAAGCCCCCCGTTATTGCCTTTATAATTACATAATAAATTTTTTGTCTCTAATTGTTACGGAGGTAATGGTGCTGTTAAAACAGGGCCCGTGCCGCGCACAGAAAACTAAATCAAAAATCAATAATCCATACAATGCCATTACGAGTCCGCGAGGAATCGCAACAGAAGAGTGCTGTTTTCTTTTCTCTCTGGCTCATCCCTTTTTTTTCCCCCTCCATCTGGAGTAAATGAAGCTCGCTTGAGTGTGTGGTGTTATCTGTTATAGGGAGAACGCTAACAGCTGGTAGAGAGAGACACGACGTGGCAACCAAGGGCACAGAGAGAGAGAGAGAGAGATGAATGTAAGGAGATGAGAGTACGAATAGAGTAAAGGTAGAGAGAAGTGTGAAAGAGAAAAAGAGAGGGCGAGTAAACGGGGATCGCAAATAGCTCAATAAATTACCTGTGGCCTTTCTCGCCACCCATTCTAGGCCGATTGACCCGCTCCGAATGAATTCCATTTCTCCCCATGGTTCCCTCCTTATTTCTAATTTACATTGTGATCATATATGTCTGAAAAATGATATCGTAAAAAAGATGAATGTACTAATTACCCGCTCTTTTATCTCTCTCTCCCCCTCACTCGCTCTCGTCTTCAAGCTCGAGGCCCGTCACAGCGTGTAAGTGCGTCGCTTATTTCATAGTGACAGGTGTAATGCATTCACAAAAGTGCATCATAAATACAGCAGAGGTTCAGTTTGGTCACCTCGAGCTCACCACACCTCTCGCTCTCATACACACACATACACACACCAGTACTCACACCGCACGCTCCAGAGTCAAACGGATGGTTGACAAACATTTCTCCGGTGACGAATTAGCCCTCATGGCATCAGAATAGAATGAGGTTTCTGACCTGGTCACTGAAGCATGATTATATTTCTACATATTCTGGCCATCGATTTCCCAACCTGAGAGCAGTGTGTACTGGAGCAGTAACCCGCTGTCTATAATGAGGAAGCACACTGAGGCCGTAAACACACTTCACGAATGAGGCTGAACAGAGTGTGCTGAACGCCAGGAGCTGTCAGGTTTAAAGCAATAGCCCTCTTAGACTGAGGGAGAGCTGGCATTAACTCGACCACTAGAATTACTTTCTTTCGTTCTTTGTTTGAGCTTCACTTATTTTATTTTAAACCTTTATTTTAAACTTCTGCTTCTTAAACTCCATGGTCGTTCACGTTCATACTGTACGTTTCACTCCATAGTCTCATGTTAGGAATCGAACACAACATGTTTTTATGTCACAAGAAAAAAATTCAATCAGTCAATGAATTAAATTCAGAGTCAGGTGAAAGAAGAGACAAAAAACAGGTACTGTATGAGCTTAACATCTTGCAATTTGGACATTAAGCGCAATAAATCCATCTATCCATCTGAGAAACCTCTGTAGTCCAACTAGGGACTGTGGAGGCCAGTAGTGACCATAGTATTTATTCTTATTTTACAGCCGCAGTATTACCTCCGGTCAACATTCAACTCCAATCAGCCTAATCTTGATGTCTTTGGACTGTGGGAGGAAACCGGAGTACCCGGAGGAAACCCACCAAGCACGAGGAGAACACGCGAACTCCATGCACACAGACGCCGAGGCGGGAATCGAACCCGGACTCTGGAGGTGCACGCCGACAGTGCAAAGCACAAAGCCAGCATGCATTCTAGTGCAATAAATGCTATAAGTCAATGTTGATATCCTGTTGTTTTAAGGCTGTATTTGGAGCATTCATTCAACAAAAATAACGTTGGTCCAGTGTTCTGTTTTGGATGCAGGACGTCCCAACTATATGACATTGTCATACAATGATTCATGATATAACAGCTACTGTACATATAAACAGTTGTTCCTTCACCATCCACTTTTTTCTTTATTAAAGTTAATGTAAAATAATGCAGATTGTCGACCATGGAGGTGTGAGGCCTCAGTGCTAATCATCATGCCATTTCAATTAATTAATTTCAACTAAAATCTATTCTATTTATTTATCACTTTGTTTTGGAAAAAAATTGTTACAAAGCTGATAAAATTCTAGATATCAATTAAGAAACCTAAGAAATATATAAATGTACACATTTATAAACTTTTTTAATTTTATTTTTTTATAAATTTGTTTCTAATGAGTAAGCTGGAGGTGAATGTGCAAAGAAAAACCTCCTGAGATGTCATGCGGAAGAAACCTTGAGTGGAACAGAACCGAGAAACCCACCCTCATATAGTGTGACCATAAATTAACACTTGCTATAATTGTTTGCTATGATGTATAGTTAAAAGTGCATTTTTTTTTTTTTTTTACATGTTATGTGTTTTACTTAACATGAAGTGCACTTTGTTGAACTGTTGATTGCTACTTGGGTACACTGTTTGCATCAGATGCGGCCCAAAGCCATCTTCATGATTTGTAAGTGGAAAGTTATCACGTGTCTATAAGCAGACAGTGGTCCATATGGGTCCATCTTCGGCATCATTAAGTGGTCTCCATGTGTGATGAGATCTCCAACCACAAATAGGGTATCAGGGTAATCATGCTGGTCTAGAGGGCAGAAGGAGAGAGAAACTGAGAGAGAGAGAGAGAGAGAGAGAGAGAGAGAGAGAGAGAGAGAAAGGAAGGAGCATTTATGTGTAGCATCCACCACTATATACTGTAGGTCCATAAATACCAGTGCTTGCTTCTTTACTCGCTCAAAAAGAAAATACATTTCTGTGGTGTAAGAGGAATAAAACATA
The DNA here is from genome assembly GCA_030014215.1 of Clariallabes teugelsi. Lineage (NCBI taxonomy): Eukaryota > Metazoa > Chordata > Actinopteri > Siluriformes > Clariidae > Clariallabes > Clariallabes teugelsi. Next base: position 5,458,913 of record JAQMYG010000023.1, on the reverse strand, counting down.
GTGGTGGATTAAAAGTTCTGTCTTTCCTATAATATAATCTACAATGGACGTTCAAGCCAAACCGAGACTAGGGATGAAATTTCTCAGGGATTAAGATGCAAAAACATAAAAGGAGTTCCTGGGAGGCCAGCATTTCAGACATGAAGCAGACAGTCCGATCACAACTCTGATGTACTGAGAAAATTATCTACCTTCATGGTATCCAATCACTAGTGAAATTATATTTATATTATATTATATTAAAGTGTAATACTCTCATAACTGTTTTCTGTTATTCTGCAAAATCAAAGTCCTGGTTTGACTTGAACACCCCTCTTACAAACCCCTTCTGTCCACACATACAAAGCACTATGTCCTTGATGTTAGAATTCTCCTGGCCCTCCTGTCCGTTACCCAGGAACATTCATCAGTATTGATCTCTAATACAGTGTGTGTGAATGTAAGGATGAAAGAAGTAAGTGAAGACTTAAGCGCTCTCAGAGTGTCAAAGGGTTAAGCACCTTGTCTCACATAAACTATTACAGCTTAAGTTTTGTACCTTTACACACTTGAATCACTTAATTGCAAACGTATGTGTTTCTGGCACCGTGAGTCGAGGACAGAGAGCACAGCTACATAAACTTTCTTTTCTTGTCTTGCCATTGGTTTGTCTTGTTCAGTAAGAGTCATGTGACCTGTCCACTACAGCTTCTTCAACTATTTTATCACAGGTATAAGAAACACAAATTCTGGAATTGAGATGAAATTGAGCAAATTATAATATATACAAATTGTAAATACTGTAAATGTGTGATATTTAGAACTAAAGTATATAGGGTCATTTATGAACTCCAAAAATAACACCTAAGCAAAGGAAGTGCTTCAATTAAAGAAAAGAAATCTAGGAATGTTCTAGGAATGTGTAATATTTACCTCATTTTTTAAGTTTTTATAATCACTTTTTTTTAATGAAGCTTATTTTTAGATATATATATTAATCTCAACCTTTAAATGTATAATTGTACTCTTCTACAAATAACAGCATTGGGGGGGAAAGCATAAATTTGTATCAATAAAATTATATTTTTAAGTTTTTAACTTGTTTTTTGTAATTTTATTTTATCCAAAAAAATCATATTCAGTTGTAAGTTATAGTTATATATTCATTAGAATAACAATCTTCAGTTTCGTTTGATGTCCAACAAGATTGATTTACTATATATTGTATACTATTATAGTTTGGGGTCACATCAAACATATATATATATATATATATATATATATACACACGCACTGTGATGTTGCTACAAAATGCTGAATAAATGGAATACAAATTAATAAATTAATAAACATATTATGCACAAAAGTGCTGTGATGTACCCCACCTTGTGCTCTGAGTCTCCTGGGATAGGCTCCAGCCCTCCCGCGCCCCTGAATACAGGATAAAGCGGTATAGACGATGAGTGAGTGAGTGATATACAAAGTATGTGTCATTCTTAAATACATTCTTAAATGTGTCATTCTTAAAGACTGTATCAGTCCATTCCGTCATTGATTGTTTTCCTACGATCATGCCCAGTCAAGCTTTATTCTCTACATTTTCTCACACCTATCAGTTTTTAATGTCATACAATAATGATGGTCATTGCTGCTACCAAACATGCCCAACTGTCAGGAGTCTTTCCTGAATGAGACTTTTATAGTCCAAACTTACCGAGGGGGTGTGCACCTGGACAGGGGGAGAGAGGAGTGTGTGTGATTAATGGGATGGGGACGGAGCCGGAGCAGGAGCAAGACCTGGGCTGATGAATGAGGGCCAGGGTGTGGGTTGATAAGACATGGCCTATGAATCTGTTCCACTTCAACACTTGCTTTGATCAGTGACAAGTAAGGCCTGAGACAGGCCTGCCTGCACATCTGTCCAAACAAACAAAACACACACACACACACACACACACATACACACACATACACACACAAACACAAACACATGTGCATGCACCTACCCATGCCTTAGTGGCTGGGCAGCATATTTGACAGAGAAATGAGAGAGAAGGAGAGAAAGGGAGGTGTGTTTTAGACCACAGATTGAGCAGGTAAGATATGATCCATGAAAGTCTGTGTGACAGCAGGCCAGAGGCCTTAGCCCGGCCTGTGAGAACACATTACACACCACCGGAGCCCTGTGCAGCTGTCACACACACCTCCACTTCTGTGCCGTGCCACAACACTTACGTCACCTAAACATCTGAAGGTTTTGTTTTTTTCTCTCTCTCCCTCTCTCTCTCTCTCTTCATGACATCCTACACTTTACTACACTGCACTTGTGAATGACAGTACTCTCAGGACAAAGGCCAGACCCAGTCTGTCGTTGTCGCAGACACAGAGTCCTCCAAATAACATTCCGACTTAGGAATTCATCTCAATTTCAAAACAGTAAAACAGTAAAATAACAGTAAAATCCAATAAAGAAATTCTGTCATCTTCAGATATATTGGACGTTATTCAGAACTGCAGACTTTAAAAGTTACATCAAAATTTGATTCTGAGCTACAAAATGTACATAAGAACAGTATTTCATACAGAGGATTTGAACTTATAGTTATCAAAAAAGTGCATAGAAAAAAGTAACATTAAAATTTACCTAAGAAAAGTTCCTCATATTCAAATTCAGAACTTGCCTTCAAAACAAAATCTGCTTTTGAAAAAAAACACTGTTGAAAAAAAAGCAGTGTGCCCTGCGATGGATTGGCACCCTGTCCAGGGTGTACCCTGCCTCGTGCCCGAAGCTTCCTGGGATAGGCTCCAGGCCCCCCGCGACCCTGAATACAGGATAAAGCGGTATAGAAGATGAATGAATGAATGAAATTCTTAAAACTGGAAGAAAGGTTTAAAAGTTTCCCTAAAATGTATGTAGAAAATGTTCTTTATTATTATACCTGGAACTACTTTAAAACTGATATCAAAATTTATGTTAGAAACATTCCTTGTACTAAGAGCTGGTATAAGTTCAAATGTAGCTTCATAATTTACATGGAGTTAAAGTTCTTAAACTAAGTCAAGGTTCAGAATTGCATGCAACTAGTCTATTTTTGGCAAATGCCACCAAACTTTCAGTTAACTTCTAAACAGCATAACATCCAACACGTCCAAAGTTACACCATACTTACGTGTATGTACTCTGAATGCCGATGTATGCGATTTCCGTATTAAATCCTCAATACGATTGAGTAACTCAACTCTGAATGCAGCAACATGTGAATGTTGAGCATCTGAACTTAATTTGACATTTCAAACTCATATTCCTCGGCATTTCATTTCATGCCTATTATTAGGAATTCGTAAAGACGTTCATAACCAGATGAACGTGCTGCAGAAGATTACCTTAATCTTCTGAATACGCAAGAAATCCTCTCTTGTCTTAATTTCTGTGAAGCATGCAGTGTTGATCTGTAAGTCTCTGAGTAGACAGATGGGAAGGATGTGGAGCGAAATTCTCACTGTTAAACAGAACACTTTCATGTTCTTCTCCCTCTTTACAGCAGTCTGTTCTGTTTAAATCTTAAATCCTCATATCCTCTAAAGAAATTACCAGAGAGAGAGAGAGAGAGAGAGAGAGAAGGAGGGAAGAATATGAAGGGGGAAAAATCCCACTGGAGATTGGAAAGGCAATAATAACCTATTTAATTTATACTCTTAAAATTATTTTATGCTCAGCAGATACACTGTGGGCCCTTATTGGTATTTAAATGATTACCAAATTATACTAATCCGTTTTCAGAAGAAATTTTCCAGCTCCTCATTTGCGCAGCTAATTGAGCACAGCTTTAAAGTTGACTTGAATAGAGGGAATGCCGTTTCAGCCCTTCCTCTCAATCTGCACTTGCTTTTCTACTTCATTTCATTTTAAAGTTCCATACTGCTGGGCGTATCAAATTTGTCTCTTTTGAAATCTACTGATGGTGAAACATTTTATTTTCAGTCTCATTAGAATGGCACAATGTGTTCTCAATACACTCGTCCCCATCCTTATTAAATGGATAGTTCATGTCATTTTTTTTTTCTTTTAGGTCTGTCTTAAATCAAAATTGAGCATATTACCATAGGTCCTGTTTGTTATACACGTTCCTGTTCTGCACATCGACCATGAAGTTTGTCACCTAAACCACGAGTATAACGTAAGTAATCAGGGGAGAAATCTGGGCCAAATTCCACAACCCTTGTTCTATGACACATATGAACCTTCTGCAGTCCCAGAGAACTAAATCAAATAAGTATCTTTCAAAATTACAATGTATTTAAATGCAAGTTTAACTCTTTTCTTTCCCCAGAACAAGCCATATGACTAACCAGAACTATGCTTATTGCTTGCTAGTTCCAGGGAAAGTTGCAGTAGCTTCATATGAGTATCAGCTGACTTTGGAATGCACTTTTCCAGGGAACAAGGGTTGTGGAATTTTACCCCGATTACTTTCATTGTACTTGTGCTCTGGTTGACACACTTCACAGTAAGTGTGCAGAGCAGGAAAATTTGGCAGCATTTGGTAATGCTGTCATATTCACCTCAATTTTGATTTATGGAATTTATGGACATAGTTTTTTCCTTCCATTTCACAATCATGTGCCAACTTTGTGTTGGTCAATTACATAAAATCTCAAAAAAATATATTTGCATTGGCCAGATTGGTCAGGTGTTGATTATTTTTCTATAAAGGCACAGCTTGGACAATACTTTTCGCAGCAAGTTATATATCAATGCACTTGCTCGAATATTGTTCTTTATTGCTTCTTATATGTTAAATGCTCCATGTATTCAGATATAAAGGAATGTCTCATTGTCAGTACTATGAAGCTTCTTGTGAGCATGGCTTTTTGGAATGTCAGGGCTAAGTGAATGTGAAAGTGTACAGTTTTTAGTCTCCAGGACAAATTACTTTGCACTTTCTGATTTCCCAGTTACATTACAAGCTGGATATGTTTGTCCTATTACCTATTACCAGATTGTTTTGCAGATCTTCCACAGCATTAAATCTAACTATAAGTGAATAAAAAGAATAATGTGTTGTTTTATTATTAATAAAATATGTTACGGGTACTGGCAAATTTCCTCCATTCAGTATATGCAAGCTCAGGCTGTAAATGCTGTCTATGCAAGACAGCATCCTGTTATTGATTATTTTCCCATAACAGCACTCTCTGTCATGTTTTATACCTTATTTCATGATCAGTCTAGAATTTTCACTCCATCTGAAACAGTCTGATATGCGAGGTTATGAATCTTCTACTTTGGGAATCAAATTCTCTGCTTAGTGAGAGTGAGACATATATAGAGAGAGACGTTGACCTTTGGATGAAAATGTCAGAGCTCTTGTACCTGTTTGGTAAGTGTCCAGTGGAGAAGGCTTTATATGACATAAATCATGAATATGACACAACTAAGCATTATGAATCTTTCCATGTCCCGCTTATTAATTTCATCTAGAATATATGGTTTCAAATGAGCTATTAATAGCTTGAGAGCCAACAGCTTTATTTAGCTCAAAATTATTAGAAACATTTCTTTACTATATGACGATTGGGAATTTCATTCCTGTTAGGGTTTGTTTACTTGGAAGTAAAAGCTTGGTGTCATGTAGTGATAGCCTGATCCTTTTGACAGTGGTCAGGTCCATACAGAGTTACAGATGATAAGATTGTGTAGGTCCAGTCACTGGGAGGAAAGGAACGTCTGTTCTTTCAAATTAATCTGAACAAAAAGGCTTTCTTTATCTGTTTGCATATCTCTAGTGTGTCTACCGCTGCCTTTGGCAACCTCAGTAGTTTTAATGTTAAGCTTGTATGGTTATCTAAGAAATGTACTTTCTTGCACATACAATTGACATTTCTGACTACCCTCAATATGCCTGCCTAATGTTTTAAAATATGGGTGATAGATTCAAAAGACAGAAATGTGAGTGCTATAACTACACATAATTTTTCAAGCTTCAGTGACAAGTTTGAGACTGCGGATAACTAAATTAATATGAAAATGTCATAAAATATGGGGTGTGGGGAGTGCTAAGAGCCTATGTATCCAGGGGAACTTAGGGTACCATGTGGAGTACACCATGGATGGGGTGCCAGCCTATTATATGGCACCAGGTCACATGCACACTCAAATACCCATTTTTTACGGTTTTTGAAATCCAGTCAGCCTACACCAAATGTATTTGGACTGCAGGAGGAAACGTCTCGGGTTACTTTACTGTAACCCTGTTCCCTGAAAAAGCGGGAACGAGATGCTGCGCGAAAGCGCTATGGGAAACGATTCCTCGTGACCGGTTGTGAAGCACGTGTGTGTCAAACACGCCAAAT
>JAQMYG010000023.1:5424249-5436016 GCA_030014215.1 Clariallabes teugelsi | reverse complement strand
AAAAGATGTTCCCATAGCGTTTTCACGCAGCATCTCGTTCCCGCCTTTTCAGGGAACAGGGTTACAGCAAAGTAACCAGAGACGTTCTCTGAATGGACTGGCCAAAACCTTGTGATAAGTAAATTGGCCTAGTCTTAATTGTGCCAGCTGTCAACATGTGTGTGGATGTCACTATGTGCTGGACTGGCATTCCATCCAGGACGTATTACCAATTCATGTCTATTGTTTCTGGAATCAACTACCAGGATATAATGGTTACTGAAGATGAATGAACTTTCAAAAAGAACATGTCTGTTCTGAGAGATGTTTCTCCAAATATGTAGCTTGAAGCTGAGAATGGCCGTATCACCCACATATATCTTTAACAACTATTTACAATACCAGCATGAGTTAATAAATTAAACATATATTCTCCATTTTCACGCCTTAGAACTTCTGTCACATGTTTGTGTGATCTCAGGATCTCAGGTTGAAGATATAACAAGATTTGGTTGTTCAATCAATATCTTTACCCCCTTCCCCAGTCTCATTACAGAGCTATAAAGGGGGCTTCCGCAGGAGCAGGGTCTCACAACCAAAGTCTTAAAATAACCAGCACTGGGATTTCAGGATTTCATTTCAATTCATCCAGCTTTGCTATTAAAGTGGTAATCACTTCGATTGTACTCTATGATGAAAGTATGGAAGTGATAACCACGGATATATGAAGTCCTTACTACTATATATTTAATACTATATATTAAATACATATGAAGTCATGTAACGTATTTGGCACACATGAAAGTGTTATTATGATGCTATAATGAGGCTCATCCGTGTATTGAATGTGGCGGTTTACTCTCAGGCATTTCATTCTATATGCTGTGGGCTTGTTATTCTTCCACTGAGGGTAAATAAGGTCAGAACTCTGCAGGGGGTTTTAGGGAGGGGAACAAACTAATTTCCTTTTCCGTTTCATTTCCAGCATTACCGTAACAATCAGGTACATCCACAAAACACAGACACACACACACACACACACACACACACACACTTGAATGCACTCCAAATAAACCTAACACATGATTATGATGTGCATATATTTCTGTTAATGTGATTTATGTGATTTATGGTGTTTGATATGTGTACAGTCCTAATTCTTTGTTTAAACGAGGTCAAAGTCACTGTTTTCGTATTAAAGATTAGCCACATAATGATTAAATATTTGTTTCTGCAGTGATACCTGAAGTTTTATGTCAGTTTTAACTTAAATTTCAGCAATAAAAAACTTTCTATTAGAGTTTTCACTTCTATTTTTATTCTTGACCTAGCCATAACTACTTAATATACTGAAAACGTTCAACAACCAATGGTAATGTGTTTAAATGTTATTTAAGATGGAATAGTATGAATAATAATACCACTCCTAACCTATCTTATTTTATTAGGGCCCAAGCACTTTGACATTAGCATGATGACATCATAGCTATTACATCCTCAGCATCGCTATGATAATGCTGATGTCTGATTGTGCTCATGTCATTGAGTGTGACGGACCCTCTTTTTCTTCTAAGTATTTTTTTAAGCTCCCGGGACTTTTTGGGGGTCTCAACATGCTCAAAAAGTCATTGTGCCCACTGCCTTTCTGGTGCACCCGGGCGGCGATGGCACAGGTGCTTGTAAACAACTGTGTGGCCATATGAAAAGCACTTGTTAGTGAGTCTAATAAAAAAAAGAAAGGCTTCAATTTGCCAGGCAGCATAAAGATTGGACTTTGGAGCAATGGACAAAGGTCATGTGATCTGACGAATCCAGATCATGACCCTATTCCAGAGGGTGAGAAGGGAAGTTCATGACTGTATAGTGCCCACTGTACAAGCCTCTGGAGACAGTGTTATGATCTGGTGTTGCTTCAGTTGGTCAGGTCTACGCTCAACAACATTATGTGGCAATAAAATGAAGTCAGCTGATGACCTCAATGTACTGAATGACCAGGTTATCACATCAACGTATTTCTTCCCTGATGGCACTCAAATTGTGAAAGTGGTTCTCACTACCACATTTTTATCCAAAGGTGGTCAAACGAAATCTTATAGTGTTCTCATCTTTCCAAGCCTGACCATTAAACTGTAAACAATCAAAAAGCCTATACCCAATCAACAGGCAGCATAAGGTCATTTAATAATTTAGCCAGTATCAGTTTTATTTTATTATGCTTACAGCATAGAAGTATTGAAGCTGAAACATACTGGACATTAAATAAACATTATTTAAAATGTACATACATTTTATGTACTTATGGATTTGATTTGATTTGAGAGCAAGAAATATTTAAATGTATGCAAAAACATTAATGTGGGCATAAGTATGCAAAGGTATGTTTTGAGTAATTATTTATACTTGATTGTGTGCTGTTTTTGTGGTATTTTAGTTTTAAAAAAAAGTTTGCAATCGTGACACCATGTTGACACAATCTGCAAAACTAAATTAAGGTTTTATTCAGTATGCGACAGATTATTCCCTGCATAGTGAATGCTGTATTTACAGCCGCCTATTGTTTTTTACCTCTCGGCTTTAGGGTTAACTGCACTTCAGGAAAATAAACGTCAGTCAAACTGAAGGTTTCTTCCCTTGACAAGCAGGAATAGTTTATTCAAATTGGAACTGGAGGGTGGGGGAGTGGATAAGCGAGAGGGGAAAAAGAGAAGTGAGAGCTTGAATGCACAATATATATTTATAAAAGCAAAGATCCACCTGCCTTGCTTGCATTGTGTCTCAGACAGTGCACTCACTCGGCCTGATGACCTTTAACAAGCCATTTCCCTTCACCTTTTCCTCTCTCAATATTTCTGACATCATATCTATCCATTCTTTCCTCTCTCATTGTTTCTTTCTCTCGAGTGAGTTTAATTCAATAACCATGACCATATACCAAAAAAAAAAAAAAAAACTGTTAATAATTGAAAATCACATATAATAACGTATATCTTTATAGATCACATGTTCTGTCTCTTTATTTCACATTGCTTTGCAAACTAGGTCACTCTAACCTGGGGGGTTTGTGGACGTCTATATGCATTTCTGACATGCCGGGCTGTCTCATGTCTTCTGTCCCTGTGGTAATAGCCTCTAATTATACTCTCAGGTATTTCTGCCATTGCACTCCCAGTGGCCAATCTCCATATGGTCAGTACATAATAAACTGGCAGAGTGAAACATTGCACTTTTACATGAAGCTTACGGAAAACTTGTACTAAATGTTGACTGTAATTGTATTGTTTTAGATTTGAGCAGAAACAGTAAGTAAATGGTGAAATGTTATATTCAATATAATGTTTGTGGATAATAATTAGAAAGCAATTAGATACGTATGTGCTGTATTAATGCAGTTATTTTTATTGCATTGCATCATAGATTCATTATTTCAGTCTTTCAGTATTTTTTCAGCACCACTGTGCCTGGGTGCATGATCTGCTGTAACATTGATCCTGAATCTTATTTTAAAAAATATATGTATTAAAATCTTTAATAAATAATGACAGCCTGTGATATGCTTTCCTGAAATTCACTGTGATTAGTGTAAAACATACAATATATTAAAAAACATGCTGCTATGATGATGCAGCCACTAAGCTGCAACACTATGGTCTCACTCTTTGTCCTTCTCTGTCCTTCTCCTGATTGTCATACTCATGAGCCTTACCCTAGGTGTTCCCTCGTCACGCACTCGCAACACTCGAGCTGGTAACGGTAGTGGTTTTGAACAATCGCTGAGAGCTAATGCTGTACATTGGCTCAGATCTATAGTGCGCAGGTGGCTGAATTTCACACAGTGATGAAAATGATAATAAACAATTCAGAGGTCAGGCCTCTAAAATACCTGCTCTATTACAGGCCTTTCTGTAGCACTGTGATACATGAGCCGTGAGGTTGTGGGGTTTAATTTAGCATGTTATCGCTAATTCGGTTCATTCTGTAGATTCGCACAGTTCACCTAACATGCAGACGTGGCCAGATCTGATGCAATAACCTCAACGCCAGAAGCCAAGGGTTTTGTCTTGCACTACACCAGCAAATTTTCTGCAGATAAAATGTAGTTTATCAAAAACTGGTGGATAAAAAAAATCTAATCACTTATGAGCTTTTCCACTCTTGACTTAGCAAAAATGCAAGAATGCATGCAAAAATGGCTTTTATCTGATCTAGAACAGGTATTGAGTTTTATAGGAGAAAAAGAGTGAAAATAGAGAGAAAAGAAGATCCTACCTTAATGATGTTTTCGTTTGTATTGTAGTCTTATGAACACCAAACTTACAGTAAGTAAAGTGTTGCCATTATTTTAACTTAGTTTGTTATAGTTTAAAGCTTATTTTATTCTTTAGAAATACAGTGGTTCCTCAGCATAAGAATTTAATCCATACCGAAGGCGAGTTCTTAAGGCAAAATTTCGTATTTTGAAATGCATTTTTCCATAGGAAACAATGTAATCACAGATAATCCGTTCCCATCACCCAAAAACATTACCAATATTACCAATTTCTAACACTATAATCATATTTAAAAACAATCAATACATTTAGAAAAGACATGTCAATTAAGTAAGACATTAAACCTTACTTAACGTTAATTTATGACTCCTCTTGGCACCGGCTGCTTTAAAAAAAAAACTAAAAGTGGCTCCCTTTTCGTCTTGCTACCATTCTTGCTAGCAGTCTTGGGACCCACGGGGCTATGTCCTCCCTAAATCTTGAACATAATGCAAAAAAATTAAACAAAAAGAAAAAGTAAACTCTCCTTGCTTGTCTTTCTGCTTACGCGAACAAGTTTCGAACGGCTCCTGGACGTACGGGCAACTTAACCGCCGTTCGGTTTGGCTCAATTTTTTTGCTCATTTGCTTTGTATGCCGAGGCAAATTTCTTGCTAAATTTTGTTGTTAGGGCAAAATTCCATGAGGCAGGGCATGTGTACCATTGTATATAAAAATACATGAAATAAATAAATAAATAAAAATGTATTATATATTCACTGAAATTTGATCACTTGATCAATATTTGCCACTTAGTTGGTAAAAACCGGGGGAAAAGCAATCAACACTAGTCATGGGATATTTCAAAGTTTAGACCCAGGAATTCGGACCAAACGTGAAAAAGAACAAAGATTTTCAAAGATTGTGAAATTTTACTACGGACTATATATGTTTATTCCTGCTGCATTTATTAGACAGCCAAAACAAGGTTACAACATAACTTGAAAACAGTGATAGATGTTCAGGATGACAGACACAATAATACAGGGGGAAAAACGGGTTACACAAAGGACACAGAGACGTTTAAAAATTGCGGACAAATTGTGGATTTTTTTCCCCTGTGGTTGTGGTAAACACTACGCCTGTGTTTGTGTCTCGAACTGTAACATCTACTGACTGTGGCGTCTCAGAGCTACAAAGAGTTTGGATAAAAACACTGTTGTTGCGGCTTTGAGTGCATTGTTCTTCACTGGCAATCCTGAAGGCTTGTGAAGAGGCGACCTTTTAAATCATATCATTACACGACCCGAAGCTCAATAGACAATAGCCTGGAAGTGGAAACAAAGATGTGGAATCGTCCAAATCATATGGAGGTTTGGTGATGGAAGTGCGAGCAGCCAGATGTTAAACGAGCTCAGCTGAAGCTTTGTGTCAAAATGTCAAATTGCAGCAGCTTTTCTGCATCTGCAGTCATGTACTGGAGTCAGGATTGGAGATCCATCATTGCAAACTCATAATAATTCAAAAGCTAGGAATAGTTAAGAGCTTGTTAAGGGTTCGGAGGATGTAGCTTTTCTTACAACCTCATTTGTGGTCAATTCATTCCAACATTCTGGCCAGAATTCCAACACTTTTTGCACGAGATGATGTTGCTATGTCGATTCCAGTAAAGAAACCAAACAAGTTTTTAAAAGGTCTTTTATGAAACAATGAATGAGGAACCATAAAAAGTATGATTTATTGAGTCATTCCATTAGTTAGATTGGTAATTAGTATATGGCAAAATATCAGAAGCTGTGTCTTCTTTTAGACGTTGTTGAAGTTGATGGTACCTCACACTTGCATTAAAACAGGGAGTGAGAGAGAGAGAGAGAGAGAGAGAGTACATATACATGTCTGAGTTCTCTTGTACCTTTCACATCAAATCTGGGGTCTTCACACACCTCTTGGCCCTAATTAAGAAATCTGAAACATGTTTAGGATGAAAAGATCAGATCAGTGACCTTTTCAAGAGCATCAGAACAGGGAGACTGCTTTAGGCTCGTCTGTCAAAGAGAGAGAGAGAGAGAGAGAGAGAGAGAGAGAGAGAGAGAGAGAGAGACATTTGCATGTTTCAGTGCGGTCTTGGATCTTGGTATCATCATCATCATCATCATCATCACACCACATCACCGGATTTCTTCATAAGTGACTCAATTAAAAGGACAACACTACTTTTTCCCATCACTTATCCATTCTTGGAAAGGGTAAAGTCATTGTTTACTCAACTTTATGATGAGGTTAATCAAGATTCTAATCATTAATGTAGTGCATGGAAAAAAATACAGTTCAACTTAAAAAATAATCTTGGCAAAATTAGAATTTATTTATGTAGTCTCAGTGCCATTAATCTAGTGTTAGAGCAATGTAATAATGTGAATATAGGTATGTTATATTGGCTACTACTGTATATTCCATACTGGTTTACACAAATACATGATCAATATTTAATTAAATTTAGGTCATATAAAGAGTGGCTCCAAATACATAGGTATTGTTCATTATATGAAATTATTATTATTATTTAATTCATTAATTTATTTATTTACTTATTATTTTAAACCCAGGTGACTTTTAAACTAACAATGAAACCTTCAACAGTGCCAGACTCACCTGAAGTCTGAAGTCTGTAGAACAACATCAGCTCTGATACATTAAAAACATTATTGTATTCAGCATATTTACAAGCAACATAAAGTCATAGGCTGGTAATTTAAGCATTTGCTGTAATTTATATATATTTTCATAAATGTTTACCTGTAAGTTTAGACTTTTTAGACATACAGTACCATCTCTCAGCTATATTTCTCTGATATTCTCTGTTTCTGTAACTGCTTTATCCTGGTCAGAGTGGCACTGAATCCAAAACCTATCCGAGGAACACTGATCATGAGATGAGAAGTGTTGATACCATGAAAGCAATAAGAGGGATTAATGTATTTTGCTTCATGCGTAACCATTCAACACTAAATGTAACTATGAAGGTGTAAATAGTGTCTTTTGCAAATTGCTATTGTATTAGAGTAATAAATTGCATCAGGATATGCTGGACAAAAAATAATCAATAATCAAATTCAGGTTTTACTTTTTTATTCTGGGTCGCATCACAAGCCACTTGTTGATTATTTTCCTATAACAGTATGATGTATTTTATTGCTTATAAAACAAATAATTAGATTTTTTATTAAAAATAAATATAATAATAATAATAGTAGTAGTAGTAGTAGTAGTAGTAGTGGTGGTGGTGGTGGTAATAATAACAGCAGTTCTGAATAAGTATATGAGGTGATAATAAAAAAAATAAAATACATCTAGATAATTTATCAAACATTGAACAAATTAATTAGTATTGGATATTTTTTTGTTTGTTCCTTGTGTAACATTTTATATGTAGTGCAGAGCAGATATGATAAAAAGACGTTTAATTTGGAGAAAATGTATTAATTATTGTATTATTTAACTCAATATATCCAGATTATTTGTAGGCTATATGGAGGCACTTTGCACAAAGACAACAAAAGTTAAATCTAATCCAATTGAATGGAATCTAATCTAAACCTGACATCAAGCCTATCCTTGCTGTACAATAAAGAAAAACTGACAATTATTTCTTCATCTCGGCAGAATGGTGAGCTTTAAAGTCTGGTGATGAAAACTGTACAGAGTTCAGAAATGACAAACATAAGACAGCTCCATATTTTCCTATCTCCAATAAGATAAGTAAGCGTCATAAAGGATTACGAGTCAACCTTTCTGTCACACACACAAACGCACACTGTAGGAAATAATAATCATAAAATATACACAAGTCTTGATATCTGTCGTTAGTCTCGCCAGGAACCACTGAACTGCTGTTACGGAGAAAAGCGAGAAATATTGCCCTCTTTTAAACCCTGCTGTTTACTATTCATTAGGTCGTTATTAGAATATATGCATCATACTTCCTGAGAGATTTATCTGCTTGTAAAACGGAGTGCCACACAGCAGACAGAGAGAGAGAGAGAGTGAGAGACAGAGAGGTTTTCATTACCGCTATGGGCAATTCTCTGAAAAACAAAAAAAGCATTTCATTTTGACAAGGAAAGCAAATTACAGCAGCCTTAGCATGCCACCAGTCTTTAATTTGTCTAATAGAAGTCGCTCTTAATCATCGCACATATTCACAGTTCACGATTTCTTCTGTTTGAACATGCAAGGCGAGATCCAGCGATGGGAAGCAGGGGTGGTACTGCTGTATATCCTTCCTGGTTATCACTCAGTGTATAATATTTTGTACGTGACTGTGTGTCATATTTAAAAGGTCTGCTTTTTCTTGTCTTTGTGTTAGAATAGCAGCATGATGTCATATCTGTATTGTATGCACTTCAACCCTCAAATGCCTAACAAGGGGCGGTTGGTGTGGCATGGAGGGGGTCTGACTTACCCCGAAAAGCTTTTGTTTGTATTTCACTTGACATCCAGTTGAGTTTGGAGATGATATATTTTATGACTTACTGTCTATGCTAAAGTATTAATGTCACAGTTAGCCTGACATACTGGTTATCATGGAAGTGGCTTGCAACAGGAAACATAACTCGGAAATGATGAAATTCACAATTATTTGCAATGTGTAGCAGATTCTTTCGGGATGTTTTCTGATAAATGCAGCTGTGACGCAGGAATTGACCAGAACTGCAGGTACCTATCACCAAAGGACATTAACACAGCATTTATCGTTTTGTCAGAACAATATGGTACATCTTAGATGCAGGATAAAATTGCATTGTAACATGTTTTGTTTACCTATATTATACCTCCGAAACTGATACAGAAGAGCTAAATTCATTAGGCAAGTTCATGCTTTGCATATAGTACTGTACGTAGATACGAATGTCTTTTTTGTTATTGTGGCCAATGGATACTCCCCACTCTGGAGATACAGTAAATCCGTCATTTCTGTGGCAGTTACTTAAGGGGTCAGGTTGCCAACTATTGTAGATGCCCAATTGTCTGTATTTGGGAACACCAATTTGCCTAACCTGCATGTCTTTGGAATGTTGGAGGAAACCCAACACGAGTACCCAAAGGAAACCCAATAAGCATGGGGAGAACATGTATAATCCATGCATACAGACCCGAGACGGGAATTGAACTCCAATCCTGGAGGTGCACTGAGGGTGAATATGTGTAGCTATAACTCTGACTCCACAAACTTTACTATATCATTACATCAGTATTAAGACCAGATAAGCTCCAAATAGCAATGTGTTTCTAGTAAATTGGTTTGATAAATCTTCACCTTGCTCAAGACAAATCAAATAACTATGATCAAATACTAATTTATCAATCTGGCACAAAACAAGGTTCTTATATAATATTCAACTATGTAGATTTACAGGTAATGCCCTGCTTCACCTGAGTAAAATAGAGAGAGTTAGACTTTAATAATACAGGCATAACACACTCCAGGTTGAGCTTTTATAGGGAAAGTGGAGTTTATGGTACCACCAGGATTATTTTCCTATGAGAGCACATCTTGGAGTGTTTTATTTCTGTTATACTACAGCAGTTAGCATCTAATTCAGTGTTCAATTTATTAAACACTGATCAGCCAAACTTTTTATCCATTTCTTGTTACACTTAATGTTGTAAAACAGTCAGTTCCTGTTATTACCCACATTATTTCCTGAATTTTTCTTCACTCACCACTCTGTGATTATGTCTTCATTCTCTGTGTCTTGATGATATTAACAAATAAATAAACAATACTAACAACATCAACAATAACACAAATTACTGTCTGTCCTGAAAAAGTGCCAGAAACCTTTATATTAAATTAACAACTCATTTGAGAAAATCTTATAACTAACTTTTGTCAGAGCTGCTGTTATAGAAAACGAATCAATTCTTTCTATCCAATTAGATTCATGAATTCACTATTGTAGTGATATTAGGTATTTGTTGAAATGCTTAATGTATATATAATCCAAACAGTCATATTTATGTTGTCTTAGATGCCGAAATGGCAAAAACTGTGTGAGATATAATGGCAAAATCTTTTCTAGATGAGCTCAAAGTCTTGTCCAAGGTCAGGTATCTGAAGGTGCTAAAGTTTAAAAGTTCACAACAGTGCAATGAGGTCATCCTCCCTATCAAAGTCTGAAAACAAGCAGTAAAGACAGGCAGGGAGATTTAGCCTGCACCCGCCTCGTTAATCTAGATGACTGTTTCCCTGGCATGGCTGCCTCCTCGAAACGCTTGTCCCAGATTTATCCTCCATACTTCATAATCAAGTATTTGTTTATACTCAAGACATAAAAAACAATCATGATAATAATGTGTGATGGATAGCTCTGCATGCTGATATTTATTCACCCATAAAGAAAACTCGGAGGAAAGTCATCGGGCCTCGTAGGCGGCCCTGAGATCCGGAAGGTCGTTGGCTAACACCGGGAAAAACATACGATACTGATCTGGCATCAGTCGAGGTTATTAACGCTCCACGTCCTGACATCTCGCCGTCAATACCAAGACTTTGAATAGCTGATGAACCTGTCATGCCCAGAGTCTTGTTAAAATTTTAATAAACGCCTCGAGGGCTCATCGACTCACAGTGAGTTATGCTGATCGAACGGCACGATGGCGCAATCATGTTTGACGGCGCACAGTGCAAAGCTTTCAGTGCGAGTAAAGTATTCTTTCCATCCACGTTAACTACCGCCTTCATCCCACTTGTGCCAGCTTGGATTTATTAAACAGAGTGTATTATTGGATCTGGTTTAATAGCTAACCCTCAGCTCTGTCTCATAAACACGACAGTGTTATACTGATGGTGATACCGCTCATTCGCTTGTCCTCCAAAGCTTTAGAGAGCAGCGCAGGTACGGCTCATCTGACTGACATGCACACACTTAAGGAAATGCATCATGCTGAAGCACAGTGATGACCGGGTTTAAGATTAAGAACAAGGCAGGCGATAACTGTATTTGAATGTTTGGTCGTCAAATCCAGTGCGTGGGGAAAAAAACAGGACATTTTGTCCTCCATCAGCCAGGACAGTGCTTCACAGCCTCATATATTCTGTAATATTTCATCTAAGCACTATTTCTACATGTCCTACATTTTCTTACAAACGATACGTAAGTTTGAATAGTTACACATATAACATCTCCTAAATGTTTTAATATTATATGTTTTATTCAGGTTTTTATAATTATCAATTTATTAAATGTAATATTTTAATATTTACTTTACATTTAATATTATTTTAAAATGTATTTTTATTATAAAATTTTATATAAAAATATAAATGATTAATTTATCTTTATAAAAATTTATTACACATAAACATTTATACTGTATATTTAACGCTATAAAATAAATAATAAATAATTAAGTATAATTTACTTGTATTTATTACTTGATAGCCATTAAACACAAACAAACAAACAAACAAACAAACAAACAAACATAAAAAGACCATTTACATTTTTACAATAATTAAAAAGTACCGCTTAGCCATG
>JAQMYG010000023.1:5406479-5417024 GCA_030014215.1 Clariallabes teugelsi | reverse complement strand
ATGTAAATGGTCATGAAAATAAAGAAAACACATTGAATGAGTGAAGGTGTGTCCAAACTTTTGGCCTGTACTGTATGCAATATGTATACAGTTATATTTCATATACTGTATTATATGATGATGATATGACTGTATTATATGATTATGATGATGATTATGAAGGTTGCTAATATTTTACTCTGATTTGAGCAGTGATGATATTTGGAGATTTTGTCTCCATTAATAAACAATAATAAACCTGATAACGTTTTAAATAATCACGGAGTTTGCATGTTCTCCTCATACTTGATGGGTTTCCTCCGGGTACTCTGGTTTCCTCTCACACTCCAGACTTGCAGATTAGGGTAATTAGAGGTCCTAAACTGTATGCCCTGTGATGGATTGGCACCCTATCCAGAGTGTACCCTGTTTCGTGCCCAAAGTCTCCTGGGATGGGTTTAGGACCCGTGTGACCTTGTAAAAGATATACAGTATAAAAGATGAATGAACATTAATTAAAATTTTTATTTAAGTATGGATTTGTCATCATTATCGCAATAAATAAATAAATAAACTTTGTAATAATAATAATAATAATAATAATAATAATAATAATAATATTTCTTTTTTCCAGTGAAGTACATATGAAATTATATATCTATAAATACTTGGCAAAATTGTGCCATTCATGAGGAGCTCTTCGGATAAAAAGGGGGAAAAATTTGTTAACTAAACTAAAAAAGTACTAAAATACTTAACTACAAAGTGCAATCATATTAATACTAGTCTCACATGGTCTCACATAATAATCCTCTGTAATCCCAAACGCCCTTCACTAATACACCATGTCTTTTCCTTTTCTTCACACTTTCTCTCTTCTCAAACACTCAAGAGTAAAATTAGGTAGTGACTGAATCCCAGTGGAACAAGTTCAAGGATAGTGTTTCTCCAAGTCGAAACAATTTCTCGCTGTCTGTTCTTGCTTTATTCTTTTTTTTTTTTTTTCCTGTGCACTGTGTACACGGAAAAGTGTGTGTTTGAGTGTGTGAGGGTGGACCCGATGCTGTTAAGCCGCTCTGTTACATCTCTCAGATGCGAGGCAGCTTGTTTGGGTGTACTTAGCAGCTTGTCACAGCTGTACTCCATCCAAATGTAACAGGAGACCCCTTCATCCATCAAAAAAGGAGCATTCCTTTTTCTTTTCTTTCTCATTCCCTCCTTTTTGTGTTCAAGGGCCTCCATCCAGAAAGTGTCAACAAACAGTCACAGGGTCATGGCAGAGGCTAATGCCCTGACACTTCATAGACCTTCTTGTGATTCCTTTCTTCTTTTTTCTTGTCTGCCTACTTTTTTTTCCTATCCTCTCTTTTCTCTCACTCTCATGTGCCAAACACATCATGCCGTAAAGCATTCATACACATATGCTTTGGATTTCTGACGGCACTCACTTCATATTTTGGCCACATCCATCTTTTGCTGCCTCGAAGTGTACTGACATGTGGATACTACAATGTGAGAGCGAATTTCAGCTTGTCCAATTAGTGCACAATGTGTTACAGATTGAACAGATCTTCAAAATATGATGTGGAAGGATGACGGTTAGCGACTACACTTTACTAGATAAGCCTGAGACCACTGACTCGTGATCCTGCCTTCCATGCAAAGTTTTTTCTTTAAATGAACCACCAACATGATTGTGATGAATACCTGTGCAATATGAATTTGCAAAAAGATACAGTAATATAATAAATAAATAAATAAATAAATAAATGTTCTCCAAACCAGTAGGGTAGTAGTAGTTTATATTCAAGGAAGCCATCCACTAACACCATACTAACTTCAAACTATGTAGCCTGAAAATATGTTGAGGAAGGAATAAAACAATCAGGGTGTGCTGTTAAAGGAAAATAATCAATGACAACATGGTGTGATGAAGCTCAAAGTAATAACAGCATGAAATTAAATGTTTAATATTTGCCAGTTATAATGTCCATCCATCCATTATATTGTGTACATTCACGGGACACCAGGAGCCTAGTGCCTCTCAGGAAACTTACAGCACATGGGGATGGGGTGCTAACACACAGCAGGGCACAAAGAAACACACACACACACACACACACACACACACACACACACACACAGGTAACCCTGGAAACTTCATCAACCTATACCGCATGCCTTTGGACTGTATTCTGTTTTGAAACCCTACAAACACTGACAAAAGAGTCTGACAAATTCACCATGTCACAACTCCGCATTATTTTTTAAAACGAATTCATGCAGGTGAACTGGGACTAATTTAGACAATTCCCTCTAAATGACACTTTTACTATCTAAACGTTACAGTATTAGAACTAGTGCATTGATATAAACCTTGAAGCTGAAACCCTTTTTAAAGCCACTGTTACAGAACATTAATCAACAGCCTCTGATCAATCAGAACATAAAATTCAGGAAGGCAAACTAGTCCATTTTCCCACCATATGCAAGTGGTCTAATCATGTTACCCTTATTTGTTCAAATGATACACATTTCTTAAGAGTTTAGAGTTGAAGATTCATTCTTTTATCTTTTTTCAT
Organism: Clariallabes teugelsi; assembly: GCA_030014215.1. Taxonomy (NCBI): domain Eukaryota; kingdom Metazoa; phylum Chordata; class Actinopteri; order Siluriformes; family Clariidae; genus Clariallabes; species Clariallabes teugelsi. The sequence continues at coordinate 5,414,463 of JAQMYG010000023.1, read as the reverse complement.
CATGGAGGGCCTGGTGTCTATCCCAGGAGACTGTGGGGTACACCTTGGACAGCGTACCAATCCATCGCAGGACACACACACACACACTACGGGCTATTTAGGAATGCCAATAAGACTAATCTACATGTGTTTAGATTGTGGAAGAAAACCAGAGTACCCAGAGGAAACCCACAGACTTGAGGCAGGAATTGAACCCCAAACCCTGAAAGTGCTAACCATTACATCACTACACCATGTTGTCCAGAGTAGAAGATCACTTAGAAAATGTGTAGAATGTCAAATAATGATATTTCATTGGAAGAAATGTAACTAACCACAAATCCCTGCATGTAACATGATTTCTGATCTCATACACATTTCCATAATTTTCTTTTGATTTTGTGAAGCAGCTTTGAAGATAATTACCATTGTTAAAAGCGCTCTATAAATAAAATTTAATTTAATTGAAATTATACACTGTAACATGTATTATTATTATTATTATTGTTATTAATGTGATTTGTCTTTTTATAACTTCATCCAAAACAATATAGCATTTCTAATGACAAAGAATGAGTTTAAATTCTTAAATCTCTGTTTGCTAACGTTTTTTTGATTGCAAATTCCTTTCATGTTTGGAATTGTAACAATACAATGTTTAAACTATGCCACAAATTAAATACATTGACACTTCTGGCATGTTGCAGGTGCTTGAGTGATGTTTCTTTTAAGGAGTAAAAAAAAAGAAGCTGATAGTGTCGGCCTGCACTGTGCAAGGGCCATGCAAAAAGCTGTAAATCACACGTGGATGGACGGAGAGATGCCCTGTCCATAGCATAGCTAACAGCGCTATCTGCCACGAGCAGAGGTTAACGACTGCACACTGTCACGCCATCTCCACACACATCAGCCCATCATTACTCACAAGACATAGATTGTAACCTTTATGTCTTAGATTAACCTTGCTGCCTACAGGAAAAAAGAGAGCGTGAGAGAGAGAGAGAGAGAGAGGGAGGGAGAGCAAGAGAAAGGGCCATGAGTGAAAGTCCTCTTCAATTGCTAACGCTGATCCTCTGGTTCTTTTCACGGCACAGGTTGTAAAAAGTTGGGCTTTGATTTCGGGTACATGACGAAAGTCACTTTATGCATAAATTACCTTGTTCTGCGAATACTTAACGGAGGCCCACTCTGTTTGAAGTCGACAGAGTGTATTTATGGTCACGGACGAGGTTGTTTCTTTTTTTTTTTCCTTTCTGTTTTTTTTTTTTTTTGGAACTAGCTTAGCAGCCTTGCTAAAGGGGAAGCCAAAAAATCTATGGAACTGCTTTGATGCTATTGAAATCATTATTAAGAACAAGACAGTGTCCTATTAATGTCAGAACACACAAGAAAATAAGACAATAATGAAAACAGTACAAAATAATCTGACAAGGAGCGAAAAAAAGAGTAACCAGACCATCTGGGATCAATCATCAGGCTAAATAAATACATAATGTCTCTATTAGTCACACACACAAAGAAAAAAGATGTTTCCAAATGGTTGTTTCTGAAGGATAAGGGATATGTTTATGTCCCCTTTTACATGTAGTCAAAAACGAATAAAAACATACTAGGACATATTAGATTTTCTTGTAGGACGGATCAATGACAGGGATTTATCTGCAGTTTCATGAAATTAGTTATACATGTTACACTCACTTTTCCTTATGGTAGTAGGCAGTTGTTAGCATGGAATGTTTTACACTATGCTACGTTCTCTGCTTTGCCAAAGTACGTTTCAAAGTTTTTTGAAAGTGTTTTTCAAGTTATCAATTCCTAACTACAACTGATATGGAAAAAAAGACAAAGAAAGAAAGAAAGAAAGAAACTGCTAGCATGGGACTTTCTACATTATGCTACATTTACGCTATGCAAAGGGTAAAGATGCAAATTAATTCCCTACTGATAACTAGTTAAAAAAAAACACACAGAAAACTCTCCCTCTGATTGTCTTTTATCTCACTAACTTCCAGTTCCTCTTCCGTTTACAGAGTGACGTCAAATCAACATGTCTGCTTACAATGTTAAGTGTCCCTTTCTCTACTTTTTAAAGAGTTTATAGCAGTATTGACTTTACAGGGTTACCTCGGCATACGAACTGAAGAAATTCGGAATATGCCAGAATTTTTGTCTTAAGAACTGAAATTTCTTACAAGAATTTTAGCAAGACCGGCACTTTCAGTTTCCATTTTCCAAGAGGAATCTTAAATCGAGGTTTAATGTCTTTTTATTTCATATTTTACTTAATTTACATGTCTTTTCTAAATGTTTTGATTGTTTTTATATGTAAAAATATGATTATAGTGTTGGAATTTGGTAATATTGGTAATATTTTAGAGTGGCTGAATAATGTATCTGCATTCACATTATTTTCTATAGGAAAAATCCTTTCACACACAATTTCGCCTTAAGAACTCTTAAGCTTTTGGAACGGATTAAATTTGTATGCTGAGGTATATCACATAATAGTGTATATAGACACATTTGGTTAAATTTCTATCACTGATCAAAAGTATTGCTGTTTTGAGAACGTAATCATTAATATTACACTCATCATTTACAGCGTTAGCTGGTTAGCTTGTTACTAAGCCACATTGTTGCTTTGTTGCTGTATAAATGTTGTATTCATGTTTGAATTTTAGTATAATACAACAGAACCGATAGCCACTCAGACCTGTAGAATTGTGTTAAATAGCTTTTTATGAGCTTTACATGCCATGACAAAGGTTTTATGGGAACATCCGTGATTGTTTTTCCACTTCAAATGTCCTGAGGTAAGAAATGTCACTGTCACAACAAATCAACACAAGATTATCACTAGCACAGATATAGCATTAGCGATTTAACTAGCAACTAACAACCAGCTAGCTAAACTTCACTCTCGCTTACACTGTAAGCGTTAGTATTGTATTGTTATTTCTGTTAACAAATTGTTTTTATGAACATTAGTATTAATTAATCTGGCATTTTTCAGCTACCTACAGTAATTAGCATACTAGCATCCAACAAGAGCCAACAGATTTTTAAATGGTGAGCCATTTTGAAAACAGTTTAAATTCCAGGAAGAAAGCAAAATGGATTGCAGTGTGGAAAGCAGTGTTTGATGTGTGAACTCTGTTGTTCACCTCAGACTGATTGTAAGAAAAATAGTTGTACTATCTTCATGAAGTGATTAGCGAAGCTAACTCTACTGGCTGAGCACATTTTTTCAGATACATACAGTCTACATTACTTCCTTCCAAACTTTTTTTTTCTTGTATATACATCTGTAATGAGAAAGATGCAACCATGGTTAGGAGTTTTGTTTTGTGCACTTTTGTACTAATTATGAGTGTGGGACTGAAAAACGTGACGCACCACAAACACCATATTATCGGTCTGAGGAAGGAGTTCAACCAACTTGTTCAAGTTTGAATTTCTTGCTTTATGGCATCATATGTATTGTAATGTGCAGTGAATTGAGAAAACTGCTATTCAAATGTTGTTTGTTGTGGGATGGATTGAAATGCAATGAACTAGAAGCTCTTTGTTGTGCATGTACATCGCTTATGTATAGCTGCATTAACGTTTTTTGCTTGTTAATGTGAGCCACCTCAACCAGGCACAATATGATTATTAAGATATTAAGAAAGTGAAAAACAAACTAGAAAAAAACAAAAATTTACTCAGACACTGAAATTTGCTTTGCTCATACTCCAAACAAATAGCAATCCTTCTTCTACATACTTTATGATACTTATACATGAATACATGCGAGCATTTCTATGTACATTTAAATGGGAAAATGTTAAATGATTCCAAAGTAAGTAGTTAGTAGTTAGTCGCCGTGCGCCTCCAGGGTCAGGGTTTGATTCCTGCTCTGAATCAGTGTGCATGGAGTTCACATGTTCTCCCCATGCTTGGTAGGTTTCCTCTGGGTACTCTAGTTTACTCCATACAGACCAAAGACATGCAGGTTAGGCTAATTGGCATTCTCGAATTGTCCGTAGTGTGTGAATGACAACCTGACCTCCTAAATAACTGTCACAGACATGACAGATATAGCTCCAGTGTGGGGAGAATCCATCGCAACAGAAAAAAATACTACACAGAGAACCTTTAGATTGTTTTATAAAAACATATATACTGTATATGTATAAAAATATTATATTTCATCCAATACTGGATCTGGTACATCAGCGACACTGGATCTGCCTGAAAAAACCCACATTCAAAACCAGTCACAGAAGAACTTTCATCATGAAAACACATCTGCTAACATTGTCATCTTAAAAAAAAAACTGCATCTACTTAGTAACTGCTTCGAAGACTTTTTTTGAGTTGCCTTTTTGGAGCAGAGATCTTTCGTTACTGCTAGTTAATGTAAGTGCCAACACGCTGAGAGGTTCATGACTCACTTCACAGCTTTCATCATGGCTGATTCGAGCTCCAAAACTAACTAGCTTCTAACACAAGGCTGAATCCCAATTCCTCTTTCAAACAACAAGGAACGAGGAACTACTTGGTTTGTGGAACAAGGGAATAGCACGGTAGATAGCGCTCTAGCTTTTCACTCACTCATTGTCTAGACAACGTTATCCTGTATTCAGGGTTGCGGGGGGACTGAGGCGGGGTACACCCTGGACGGGTGCCAATCCATCACAGGGCACACACACATACACACACACTCACACTCATTCACATACTACAGGCAATTTGAGGAAAGTCAATTAGCCAAATCTGCATGCCTTTGGACTGTGGGAGGAAACCGAAGAACCCAGAGGAAACCCACCAAGAACAGGGAGAACATGCAAACTCTATGAACACAGAGACGGGAATCAAACCTGGCCGGGAATCAAACCCAGACCAAGGCTACAGTGCTAAGCCACCATGCCGCCTCACTAGCTTTTCATTTAATACTATTTGGGATTCAACCCTGGGAACAGTTAATCAGCTGAGACTATTCTAAAGTGGAATAAGTGAACACGCCGAAAGAAACTTACTGTATGATTTTAAAACTAATGAATTTAAAACTACTTTCACCCTTCTCTATAAGTAAGTCCTAATTTCTGTTTTCATTCTTTTTTAAACCTCATTTAAGCTACATAATTGGACCTCAAGGACCACTGTTGTACTTTATAGAGCATAAAATGTACCTGTACATTTTCTCCATTTTTTTTTCTGACAGTGTATAAAAATGTATAGTGTAGACATTGTTAAAGCTCGCTCTCTCTTTCTTCACTTACACACACACACACACCAAACACACATGCAGGCACATAGGCTGTCTCTCAGCAGTCATCTCTACAGGGACTGAGCTAATTGCAGTGTATCAGAAATAGTGGAGGGAGAGAGCAGCAGCTCCCGGCTTTGCCCTTCCTGCTGCTGCTACTTTTCTGATTTTTACGCCTGTTGTGACAAAAGTGCAAACCCAGTGTAAAAAATGTCACATTTTCCACTCTCCTGAGACTCCTAAAGTCAATCCAGCTGTGAAATCACAGGCATGGAGGGATCTGGGGATTTAGTGTGTGAGTGTGAGTGCTATTAGCTTTATTTGTGTGGTGTGAGAGGAAAGGAGAAGAGAAGAGAAGAGAAGAGAAGAGAAGAGAAGAGAAGAGAAGTGGAGTCTCCTCACATTCATGTAACACATGGTTTATCAGATGATATGTTATGATAGGATACAGATATGGAAAACTTAGCCCTTTCCAATTTGATCTCTTTTTATATTATCCCAACATTCCAGCTCTGGGCCAAAGCTGTATTTAGAGTAAGTCTTTTCAGCTGGACAGTGTCAGTGCGCGACCGTTTCGGGAGACTGCAGCCATGTGTTTCGGGGATGCTGGAGCTCGAGTTTGGATGTGAGTGGCATAATATGGTGTTTGCCTATTTGCAGAGATGCACATGTTTGACACATGTGCAAGGTATACACACACACACACACACACACACACACACACAGTCACACACTCTGAACTTAAGCAACCTTTGCACACATCATCACTCACAAGATGTCCTTCTCAAACAAACAAGAACGTGTCTGGCTACCAGAACAGAGTCGATACCATGAAATGAGCTAAGTTCTAAGCATGGCGTCGTTTCAGCAGTATCAGTGACTCTAGTAGACCACAGCTTGCGAATTACCCATGCACACACGGCTAAATGGTGCACCACTGCACCAGGCATTCCCTTACCCACATGACCTCTTGGCCACAGCACCTAACGAGGACACTGAGTGAAGAAAAAAAAAAAAAAACAGTACACAGATTTGCGGGTGACAGCACTAGAACGTTCAGGGAGTCAGGAGTGTCAGCCCATTAAAGCCATAAGCCTGGCATCCGCTCTTATTGAAACCATATGTGCGAAGGAATTCTCTCCTTGCGAAGGCATTCCAAATAGCAACTCCACGCACCCAAGACTTTGGTGTTAGTCTAATTTAAGCCGCATGTTGAGCAGAGGTCCCCAGGCTTTGATCACACAAGGATCTCTAGCTACAAATTGAACTAACCTGAGCGCCATTCCTGATGGATCATGAGTGTGGATTTGTTGAATTAAATGGTTGGGTGAATGTACTATGCACATGAAAAGGGGGGGATTGTGAGAAACTCCATCACGTGTTTTTTAATCATGCTGCCAGCCATGTCCTATTTTATTACTTTTAAAGCTAACCCACACTCAATATGGAGACTGGAAGAGATCAGGTTCTGAAGGGAGACATACACCAGTCCCTTGTCTGTAGTAATACTACTCATACCGTGCATAACATCAGCCAAAAGGGTAATATCATGTTTATTGTGGAACTGGTGTTTTCTAATACTGTATGTAAAGTGAAGTTTAAAAATTAATAAAGATATTACAGTGCAACACTTATGTCTGTTTCAGCACACTGTAATTACACTTTACCTTGAAACAGAACCATAAGCATATTTCAGAAAGCATATTATTTTTCATAACATGTGAATGTGTTTAACATCTCATGCTGGACACATCTGTCTCCAAGACTCAGGGTTGTGAAAAAATGTACATTTTAGCTCCACAACATATGCTCAACCATGTAACACATTAACTTCTATGAAATTTGAGATTTGGAATATTCCACGATTCACATATTTAACAGGAAGTTGCATTTCCTGAATATATATTCTTATGTACTTGTTCTTCATTTTCAATGATACTGACTGGTGATTTTTTTAGGCCATATTTTGTAGGCCATGGTTCAAATGGTCAGCTTCCAGACATCCCAATCTTGGTCCACTGTCCACTCTACACCATTCTCACAGATATTTTTTATGGGTGATGGTTGCTGCTGCCCCTCGTGCCATTTATATATGTACACAGTGATCAGACGCCCCTCAGCAGTGGCAAGGCTTGAATCCCCAATCATAAATCCTCAACCACCTAAACCACCACTGATGTAGTGAAAGTATAAATCTCACATTTCCTAAACTGTAGATTGAAAGTAAGTTTTTACTGCATCAAGCAAAGAAAACAACTAGGGAGATTTTAAATTGCTGGAACTGGATTAAGAATTGTTCAATACATTAGCAAAACTGAGAAGAGTAGTGCTGAACCGTCAACACTCAAGAATCCAAGATGGCAGCGTGGCAGTAGCACGCAATGGTCACTCCAGAATCAAAATAATGCTTAGTTAGATAATTAGGTGTCTTAGCTAGCTAGGTTTGTTCATTTATGTTGTTCATTTATGTCGTATGTAGCACCTTGGTCCTGGAGGTACATTGTTTTGTTTCACTGTGTAGTGAACAGTACAAATGACATAAAAGTCCACGTGATTTGACTTGACTTGAACTTTGTGGAAGAAATGTGGTCAGAAATGCAGATCACTTAAACACTTGGTGAAGTTGCATAGTAAAAAATTAACAGTAAAAATCATACCTAAAACTAAAAGTAAGAGCAGTTTCACACACACACACACACACACACACACACACACACACACACACACACACACACACACACACACACACACACA